>CAIGRB010062474.1:0-28637 GCA_903798255.1 Fraxinus quadrangulata
GAGGGTGAATAGGTGTAATATGCTAAATTTAAAATATTTAATGAATTAAATAGTAACAAATCACTTTTAATTCTTAACTAGTGGTTTAAACATTCGAGTCAATTTGTCCTAAGTTGAATTATCGCAATTTTTATAATAAACAACATATTATAAAGCAGTAAATCAAACACCAAAATGATCACGGAGAAATCCAACTGAGAAAAACTCAGGTCACTTTGCCAGTCAATCCACTATAAATGAATTTAACAATTTACAGTCTACCAGACTAGACGACTCGTACTATCTGATCACCCGACTGCACTCCTTAATTTATTTTATTTTCCTAACTCTTTAACATAAAATCAGTAAGATTAATGTTGTGTGACGGAAGTATATCATCATTTTAAGCTTTTCTATTTCCTTGGTTTCGTCCGCTAGAGGTGAAATTCTTCGCCAGTAAGTATAAAATGTAAGCCTTGCAAAGAATTTAAACCTATAAAATAAAGTTTTAAATATAACAATGGAAGCAATTTACCAATACCGACAAAGCAATTCACAATTTATTTAGCAACACCAACCATAAGATAACACGTCACGTGACAATTAACACAAGTAGTAGAAGTGCACAGACCCATGAAACATAGTACTATTGAGTACTAAGCAACAGAATAACAGCAAACCCATGAAACAATTCACAAATTTCACCTCATATCATTCTGTAAATTGATGAAAAAAGTATATCAAACCAATTCACAAACTTCACTTTATATATACCCTTAAATTCAAACGTTAATAGTGTTGTGGTAGTAGATTTAACTTTCTATTCTTTCGCGCGCTCCTTTTCTTCAGCTGTTTTCTTGTTTGTTCTCTTCATTTTCTCTTAAAAATTAGTGTTCATAGAAATAGTTTTGTCCGTCTCTGCAATTGGTTTTGAAAAGAGGCTCGAAAGCTCATTTTCTGAGACGAGCATCTTTGTTAATCCTGAAGGGAACAGTCTTTGATCACTTTCCAAAGCACAGTTGGAAGAGATTCTTAAAACTTCCAAGTGCACTATTATTTCTTCACTTTCAAATGAATCTGTTGATTCATACGTCCTCTCTAAGTCGAGCCTTTTTGTTTATCCTTACAAGATAATCATCAAAACTTGTAGGACAATTAAGTTGCTACTATCGATTTCACCTATACTGAAGTTGGCTAGCTCCCTCTCTCTTTCATTGCGAGCGGCGAGATAAACTCTTGGAAGCTTCATTTTGGAGCTCAGTTTTACCCTCGCCGTAACTTCTCGAAAGAAGTTGCTGTCCTGGATAGCTATTTTGGGGAACTTGGTTTAAGCAACAAGGCTTATGTTATGGGCAGTTCCGAGAAACAACTAAAATGGCATGTTTATTCTTGCTGTGTAGGATCTATTGAATCTCCTAACTCTGTTTACACATTGGAAATGTGTATGACTTGTTTACAAAGGGAGATGACTTCTATATTCTACAAGAGCGACTCGAGCTCTACAACTTCAATGACCAATTCATCTGGAATAAGAAAGAACCTCCCTAAGTCTGATATATGTGATTTTGAATTTGAGCCTTGTGGTTATTCCATGAATTCCATCGAAAAAGCTATAATTTGTACATTTTTTGGCCCACATCAGAAACCGTCTCCATTAAGAATGTGGTTTTGCTTTGAAGTATGTCGTGAGAATAACACCGATAAATTCTACAAATACGTGGAATTTGATAATCAATATTTTATTGATTTCAAAGAATTATGAAAATTTAACATTATTATGAGAAGATTCTCAAATTTTATTCAATAAACAATCAAAGATTAGTAAAGTTACAATTAGAGTTTAAATATTAAAATATAGGAAAGAGACAACACATGTTACAATAGTACGTGTAGAGGTGACATGGAAACGGTTAAAATGTGGTGTTTGATGAAATATGATTAACCAAGCCAGTTTTAATTAAGTTTAGTCATTTATTTGATTTTTCTATGCACTTAATTCTTAATTTAGTTAAGGTCAATGATGTCTTTTGCAAGACTAGGTTTTATCCCTAATTTAAGTATTTAAATTCTAATTGTAGCTTTACTGTTATTTGGTTGTTTATTGAATAAAATTTTAGAATCTTCTCATAATAATGTTAAATTTTCATAATTCTTTGAAATCAATATTATATTGATTATCAAATTCACGTATTTGTAGAATTTACGGTGTTATTCTCACATCATACTGCATTAAAGCACAACCACATTCTTAATGGAGACGGTTTCTGATGGGGGCAAAAAAAAGTACGAATTGTAGCTTTTTCGATAGAATTAATGAAATAACCACAAAACTCAAATTCAAAATCACATATATCAGATTTAGGGAGGTTCTTTCTTATGCCAGATGAATTGGTCGTCGAAGTTGTAGAGTTTGAGTCGCTCTTGTAAAACACAAAAGCCATCTCCCTGTCCAAACAAGTCATACACATCTCCAATGTGTAAACAAGGGTAGAAGATTCAATAGATCATGCACAGGAAGAATAAGCATGCCATTTTTGTTGTTTCTCGAAACTGCACATAACATAAACATTGCTGCCTAAACCAAGTTCCTCAAAATAGCTATTCAGGACAACAACTTCTTTCGAGAAGTTACGGTGGGGCTAAAACTAAGCTCCAAGGAAAATGAAGCTTCCAAGAGTATATCTCACTGCTTGCAATGAAAGAGAAAGGGAGCTAGCCAACTTCAGCATATGTGAAATTGATATTAGCAATTTTATTGTCCCACAAGTTCTTATGATTATCTTATAAGGATAAACAAAGAAACTCGACTTAGAGATGACGTATGAATCAACAGATTCATTCGAAAGTGAAGAAATAATGGTGCACCAGACATGTTCAAGAATCTCTTTCTACCGTGCTTTGAAAAGTGAAGACCCTTCCCTTTAAAATCAACAAAGATGTTCGTCTCAGAAAATGAGATTTCGAGCTTCTTTTCAAAATCTTCAAAACCAATTTCAGAGACAGACAAAGTCATTTCTATGAACATTGATTTTAAAGAGAAATGAAGAGAATAAACATGAAAGTGGTCGAAGAATGAAGAAAAGGAGCGCACATAAAAATAGATAATTTAAATCTAATGTCGGAATTCAAGAGTATATATAAGCTGAAATTTGAGAATATGGTATCCTTTTCATCAATATCACTTCACTATTAACGTTGGTTTCATATCCTTTTCATCGTATTAACATCACACTATCACTACACTAATAATGTTGGTTTCATATCCTCTTCCATATTACTGGTCAATATTCATTTTGGGATGCTACCACATTTAACATAGCTACCATCCACCGTAAAATTTTGGGAAGCTATCACAATTTTCCCGACAATGGAAGTTACCAAAAAATTCAAAATGGTGTAAGATATCTAAAATGATGGATATGGACCATAATATGGTGTAAGAAAAAACTTCCAATTAATTGTATTACAATAGCATGCATTGTCGATTTTTAATTTTTGAATAAATTATTGTTTCCTCCTTCAGTTATATTGTCCATTAAAGTTGCTCTCCATTGTTTTTATCCTTACAAATTTTGTTTTATATAAAATCCACCAAACCACATTAAAATATTGATTATTCGAATCGCCATATATCAATCTAATTACAAAGTTTAAACATTTCTAATCACGAAGTATGACATCGTACAACACATTTAGCTAGTTAGACATGCGTACGTTTATATTTACCAGACAAATTTTCATAGGAGAATTTTATATTATACTATAAGAGCATTTTCAAAATCACATTCTCTAAAAATTTTAAAAAATTAAGACACTTTATAATACAATTGGAATTTAAATGCCTTGTATATACACAATTTTGAAATGAAGTGGGAAGTGTGTAGTCGTGTCAATGGGCAGAGCCGAACCGGCTCGACCCGTATAAGCACGAGTTCGGCTCGTGTTCGAGCTCAGGCTCGTTTGTAACGAGCCGAGCTTTGGCTCGACTCGGCCCACGAGCTCATGGTTCACGAGCCGAGCTCAGCTAATGAGCTCGTAAAAAAAAAAATTAACTATATCTAGACCTTAAAAACAAAAAAAAATTATTTTGACGAGTCCGAGCGACTCGTGGCTCGTTTTTTACGAGCCGCGCCGTCGCTCGACTCGTTTGCCACCTCTAAAAGTGTGGTCAATAAAAGTCTGAAAAGGTAAACACATACTCGAATTTGATTGTCCTGCCATGCATGCGCCATCACATCACCCCCACAGTTACATCAATATATTCAGGCTTAGAGAGACGAAGTTCGATGATACTCTTAGATGACATTGAAATTTAAAATATTTCGTGCACTCACTTTTTTAAACAAATAAATTTAAAATTTTTAAATTTAACCTCTATTTGATTTGGATTAAAATTCAATTAAAATTTCAAATTAAAATTAACAATAAATTTTAATCACGTATTTTATAAAACTAATAACTTTTCAATTATACATTTCATTAATTTACGTTAAAATCTACACAAACAAAACGGGGCTTCAAAGTCAAAACTATGGCAGCTAAGTAGCTGCCTAAAACAGCCAGTTACGTAGCTGCCTGAAGCTAAGACATGCAATTAAGTAGCTGCCTGTGCAGGCAGATAGGCAGCTAGTAGCAGCCCGTTTAAAGACAGCTATAGCTGCCTGCAGCCTTACGGCTGCCTAACCTTTTTCAACAAGCAGCTTGGCCCGAGCCGTGCGCTGAACCACCAGCCAAAATCTAGTGCTAAAGGCAATGGCCACTTTTATATAAAGTTCTAGAATAATGTTATTTTTACATAAAAAAATTACACAATAATTTATATATAAATGATGTGTAAAAAGATAGTTGAAAAGCTTTTTTTTATTTGATTAAAAAAATTATGATCCAATGATATTTCACCACATAATATGAATGCAAATCAATTATGTACATGTAGCACGGCTAAAAATTTTATTTGTTTGTTAAGTCTTCAATTAAAGAATAAGATTTTTTAAAAAATGAATTATTTAATATTTGAAGCTTTCTAAACGATGTAATTACAGAAAAGTAAAGTGGAATAACCCTTTTTGTTTTTGTCACAAGTGCTTTGATTCCAGAGAAAATGTAAGAAGGACGATCGGACAGGATTTCATCACCTGGTTTGTTGTGCAGAGGGAGATAAACATGCACAAAAGCTGCCACCATTCAAAGTTTAGTCTGCGAGCAGACAAAAGGGCTTCGTCAAAAATTACATTAAAAATCTCAAATAAATATTTCATCCATGTTATAAAGATAGTTTTGTTGTGTTTTTTTCAAAGCAAGAAACCAAGTAATGCAGGGGAGAAGAAGAACCAAACTCAAGTTCCAATATGAATGAAAAAGTATCGGATTAACCAATGGCACAACAAGATCTAATGCCTTAAAATTTTTGTATTAAACAAAAGTTTTGGTTATACAAACAGTCAACCACGCAAACAATGTTTTCAACAAACTCCTCTTTCTCCATAGCCACTTACCCCCAAATTTTAAGCACTTGGAGATGGGAAAATTCTGAGATTTGATCAATTTCTTGATGTCCTCCGACAGAAGGGTGGGGGAGTACGGTATTGACAAAGAATTATGCACAAAAAGAACAACAAAATCCAACAAATTTCTCAAATCAAATATAAAATTTTTTGAAAAAAGAACACAATGAAAAATCAAGGTGTTTAGAAGAAATCAGACATGTGGAAGAAGAACAGAATTTAGAATATGGAGTCAAGAACAAAGTAAAGAAATTTGGAAGAAATACTTTGGATGGATATGGCAGTGGCACAGTGAAGAGGAGGAAAAAGATGATGCTTTTGAAATTGTATTGAAAGTGAAAATAAGGGTTTCGTTTTCATTTCTTTTTCACGGGTCCATATTCATTTTCAGAAATAACCAAATTTTCACCAAAATGGAAGTTGGGTGTATATGTATGTGTATGTAAAACTATCATTTCTGTGTAAAACTATTTCTTTCCATTCGTTGTAGGTGAATTAAGAGTTATGATGCTGGTTCGTATCCTTTCATCAATTCACAGACTTACCTCAGTTGTATAATATTGTGATAGACATTCATTTTGGGAAGCTACCAAGATTTTACATACAAATAATTCGATATTATCCTTTCAATTGTAAGCTTGACTGGAAATAATTCGATAAAGAATCCTATTATTATTATTATCATGATCATGTAGGTATATATAGCTTTTTATTTGAAAATATTCATGTTCTTTTTTTTTTTTTTGGTTTGCTTTACGAGATAAGATGGGGCTGATGTTTTTCCATATTTACCTTTTACAGTAAAAAAGAAACATGTCATGATACATGTTTGGTACATTGAAATATAGGATTTAGAATTATATATTCTCTACGTTCAAATTCACTATTTATGATCGAACGTTTTAGAAACATGCTCTTGATTTTATCGACTTTAATAATCTTTAGTTGGGTGTTAATTTGGAAATCAAAATTTATTAGTATGAAAAAAAAATTATTTTCTATGCTTTGTGCCTAATATATGAAAAAAAAAATGTTTTAAGTATGCAAAGTCTCAATTAGATTAGACACAATTAAAAAATATATTTACGTGAAACATTTATTCGGAATAAAGTAATTTCCATTAGGAGTTAAGCAATGCTAAAAAATACGAATTCGAGGGTCAAGAAACAATGGCCAAACTCACATAAAAGTAATTTTAATAAAAAAATGGGTACCAATTCATAGTTGCCTAAAATAAGGTCACGACAACCACTTGACAACATAATATGTCTTTAAATACGAGATATTTTAATTGCAAAATGGAAGTCATTGTGAGGATTTATTGCATAGTGCAGAACCCACATGGAGTAGCTGTTTGTCACAAGAAATGTACTGTAATTAGGCCACATTTCATATATATACATTGGGGAGCGAGTTGCAATTATTCTGAGAATGACAAAAATCAATGCTTGGCTATGAATCAAGATTAAAATCTTTGTGGAACCTATTTAGACACAACATTATGGTGTAATGCTATTTTACAGTCTTTCGTTTTTGTAGTTGTTCTACGTGATAAACATGTGACGATTAGTAATTTGATAAACTAATATGATAATTTTTTATTACATGTTGCATCAAATCATTAACTAATAAATAGCATGATGTCGTGCTCATATTTAAGCTCCAATTAATTAATTCTTATTACTATCAACTCTTGATCGTTCAAAATTAATTAATTAGTTTCGATTGTACTCATTCTGCTCGAACTGCACTTTTAAATTAATTGAAATTACCAACCAGACACTTTTAATTATTTATATAATATCACAAGTTCAATTTTTCACTTTTATAATCTATTTTGATCACATCACAATTATGAGTTTAATAATTTTATTTTTTAACTACTGAGCTTAGATTAAACTGCTTATAAAATAATACTTGTGTCAACAATTTTTCCTGTAAATTAGATGACAGATTCCATATTACCGAAAATATATGTTTGTTAATTAGTTTATTCTAATTTCCGAAGTAACGAGATACCTCAAAAAACTCGAATTAATAACTAAATTCTATAATCTGTTTAGATTTAGATGTGCGTTTGATTGTCAATAATATATAATATTTTTATGATCATCACAACATTAAATGTTACTTTGTCTTTATTACTAAAGTTTAGATAAACTTTAATGAAGATAATATTGAAGTGTCAGGCTTTATTCATTGGTAGCATACAATTAATTTTAATCATTTTATAAATTAAATCTTTTTGTACTTTACAACTTAAGTATTCGATTTATAACAATATCTGTGATCAAAATATATTTATTTTCTCAATACTAAAAACATTTATAAAAATATTCAAATTATATATTTTCTAATTTAGAAACTGTCTTTCTATGTCTATAAATGTGAATGCGTCTCATCAAATTATACACGTTGAATGATCAATTTATTTATACATGAAACAATTTCTCTTTTTTTTTCCTCGTCTCTCTTTTGCATATTCAAATCTTCTGATTAATTGCTATGAATCAGGGTATATTTCATTATCAATTTATTTATATATGAAAATCATAAAATTCTAATGATCTTGATATTATGGTTGAATTGCTTACATGTGGTATCAGAGCCAAATTAAGGAATTCTTGATTTTCCTTTAAAGATTATCGTTTTTTTCTTTTTTCGATCCGTATCGATGTTTAAAATTAGATTAAAAGGTTCAACTGCCGAATATTTTGTTTTACGACAATAAATACACTGTTAAACTGAACAATTAAAGTAGATGTACATTGTTGATTGAGAGAATTGCAGCTGGGGTCCCGAGCCTTTCAATATTATACCCAATCCTTTAATTTTTCCAGTTGGGTCCCAGACCTTTCATCTGACCATTAGTTGATCAAAAATCAACAATCTAACCAAATTATCTCATATAAATAATTAAATTAAATAAAAAAAAGTTTGGTTGGACCATTGACTTTTGGCCAACTAACATGAAATGGATAAATGTGACCTACATTCGCACTTAAGATGAAAGGTTTGAGACTCCAACTGTTAAAAAGAAAAATTTTATTTTTATAGTATATTGATGGATAATGTGTAGTTGAAAAGTAAGAAAACTTTATTACTTTATATTTAAAATATTTTATTGTATAAATGGTAATGTAGCAAATAATTTAAAATTTTAAAGAATGACAAATGTGGCTAAGATATATCTTCTAAGAATGAAAATTTCGTTGCTGATTGTCGTACTTAATTTACATCACCTGCCGATTATGCATGGGTGAAAGATACAAATGATAATCGATTGCGTAGGTGTCTGCCAATGGGAGTTGTGAACGGCTTAGATTTGTCCAGGTATAATCTAGCTTTTAATGTAGCTGGAGATTATTATTTTAAGATATTTTGAAGATTTTGGTTTCTTGTTTATTTTTTCGTCCCTATATATCCTCCACAATACGTTTGAAAATAGAAAATGCCAAATGAGTTCCCCTTCAAATATACTAAACGATTATGGTGGCTTTATGTAATGTTCCCTTCTGTCTGCCTCCACTCCCTTGAAAGGACGTATAATTAAACATGTATTCATGATGTTAAAATAAAATTATCGTTCTCAAAATGGGGGAAAATCTTAGTTAAACCACAACAATTATTTCTTATTTTGGGATATAAACAATTTTTATAGGAATTAAAAAAAAAATATCTTAGCTAATCCACGTCAATTATTTCTTTTGTTAGGATATAAATCATTTTTATAGGAGAAACCAAAAGGTGAAGTCAGTAATTGTGCAAATATGTTCGGGTTTTCCTTTCTTGACAATCCTCCTAGTAGATAGTGGTAACTTTTTTCATTTTAAGAATTTATGAGGGCTCAATCTCTAGTGCTTTTGTGGAATTCTCTTGACATGCATGTGCCATGACATCACCCCCTACCTTTACATCAGTACATCCAAAGACTTAGAGAGGCAAGAATAGGACTGTACAAAAAAAATCGCGAAATCGCAAATCGAACTTAAGTCGTTGGTTTGAAACCGCTGGTTTGGGTCCACGTGGACCCTCGATTTTTTTTCTCTCAAACCGAACCAAACCGTTTCAAATGGTTTGGTTTAGGTTTCAAATTTTAAAAATCTCAAAAAACCAAATCGAACCGCACTTTTTTTAATTAAAAAAAATAATTTTATTAAAATATAATTTCTCATATATAAATTTTATTAAAGTATACATTTTAGAATTTAAAATATACTTTTTTGTAGGGTACAAATTTAATTAACCTAACTCATGCATAACAAACAAGTCGGTAAGTCATTGTCATTAGTATTTAGTTGGGCCTTCGTTAAAAAATTTTTTTTTAGGCCCATAATTACAAAATAAGTTGAACGTGAAATTGTGAAGGTTGTCCAACCATATATGTAATTACACCTTTGCAAAAACACAAGCAAACCAAAGTTACCAAGCCCTAGCTCTCTCCTTCTATCCCATAGTGCCAACTTGACACTTGTGACCTACTGCCGTCAACGCCATTTCTCCACCACTGCCTACCGTCACTAACCGTGACTCTGAATGTGAGCATATCTTCCTTTTCCTTGTGAATCGAAACAATTTTTCATAATTTGTTTATATAAAAGAATTAAAAATCGAGTTCAACACCCTTAATTTTCTCTCTCTAGAAACGTAAAAGAAGACTTAGAACTAATTTGAGTAGAGAATTTTGAATCAATTTATCTTTCTGTTTTCTCATTTTCCCTTAACTTTGAATGAATAGTGGTATTATTTAATATTTTAATTGGGATAAAGATAGTAAATAAAATGTAGACTCGATCATTTAGTTTTGTGTGTGCGTGCACTCTAGTTTAGTAGATGTAGAATGGTGTCATTTTTTATTGTTGTAATTTAATGCTGAACAATTATATTTTTCTGTTGTTTATATGGTATTTTTCTCATGTTGTTTGCACTTGAGTGCACAATACTCACCTGGTTAGGCTTTGGTTAATCTAAACATTCCACATCAAAAGGTTGACTATAGTGCTTTGCATTGCACATTTTCATGTTTTAAGACCTCTTTCGTGTATATTCCAGCAAATGAATATACACAACGCAATACATGATATATATGTTAACTTATTTTAGACATATAACTATAATGTCGATAGGTAAACTGCGGATTAAAACCGTACCAAACCGCAAATAATGGTTTGGTTTGAAAAATAAAATGGATTAGTTTGGTTTGGAAAAATTCCAAACCGCATAAAATAGTTTGAGTTGAAAATATAACACAAACCGCCCAAACTNTTTCTTAGTTGCTTGTTAATATCATTAATAATGACTAATATATATTTTGATAATTGCATATCATATAGAGACCGAATCATGTGTTACAACATGAGATATTGATCCAATTTTTATCAAATGAAAGGTTAGTATTCTTGTACTTATTCTGATATTATTGTTTGTAAAATTTGGAGTGCTTGTTACTAGATGCTAATTATATATCGAATTTTAGACAAATATGAATATAATTTAACATTATTAGTTCTTGTTTAAATGTAGATGTTAACTTGTTTTAAACATATAACTATAATGTTAATTTGGTTTGGAAAATTTTCAAATCGCATGAAATGGTTTGAATTGAAAATATAACACAAACCGCCCAAATCGAACCGTGTTCACCCCTAGACAAGACCCATGACACTCTTAGATGATGTTGAAATTATCAACTATTTGCAAATTGAAATATGGGATTTAGAATTGTATTTTCTCTACATCCAAATTCACTATTTTATGATCCAACGTTTTAGAAACATGCCCGTGATTTTATCGGCTTTAATAATGGTGTTAATTTGGAAATAGAAAATTTATTAGTATGGAAAATTTTTATTTCCTATGCAATATGCCCTAATATATGAAAAAAAAAATGTTAAGTGTGCTAAGTCTTGATTAGATTAGACCCAATTTAACAAATATATATTTACGTGAAAAATTTATTCCGAATAGAGTAATTTCCATTAGGAGTTATGAGCTCCTAAAAACAATGTATTCGAGGGCCAAGAAATAGTGGCCAAACTCACGTAAAAGTAATTTTAATCAAAATATGGTACAATTTGTAGTTTCCTAAAAATAAGGTCACGATAAACACGTCACAACAAAGTGTCCTACTGTCTTTAAAGACATTTGGGTGACATTTTTATCCAAAGAATTCATTTTCCAATCACATCAATAGGGCCCCCACCGTTGAATGTCATGTGTATTTAATTATTGATAGTTATGTTTGATTTTCAATTATACTTTCACTTTTAATTATCGCCATTTTTGTACATGTTTTATTTTGGAGAGAAGGGCAAAAGTGGAAAACTGAAATCAAAACCTATTAATGTTACAGTTACATGTCACTTTTGTGTCAGGTGAAGATAATTTCAAAAACTATTTGCAAATTGAAATGTGGGATTTAGAATTGTATTTTCCCTACATCCAAATTCACTATTTTATGATCAAACGTTTTAGGAACATGCCCGTGATTTTATCGGCTTTAATAATGGTGTTAATTTGGAAATAGAAAATTTATTAGTATGGAAATTTTTTATTTTCTATGCTATATGCCTAATATATGAAATAAAAATGTTAAGTATGCAAAGTCTTGATTAGATTAGACTCAATTAAAAAATAGATATATTTACGTGAAAATTTATTCGACATAAAGTAATTTCCATTAGGAGTTAGGAGCTCCTAAAAACAATGCATTCAAGGGCTGAAAAATAGTGGCCAAACTCACGTAAAAGTTATTTTAATAAAAATATGATACAATTTGTAGTTTCCTAAAAATAAGGTCATGATAAACACGTCACAGCAAAGTGTCACACTGTCTTTAAAGACGTTTTAGTGCCATTTTTGTTCAAAGAATTCATTTTCCAATCATATCAGTAGGGCCCACCATTGAATGTCACGTGTAAATTATTATTGATAGTTATGTTTGATTTTCAATTATACTTCCACTTTTTTATCGCTATTTTTG
The DNA here is from genome assembly GCA_903798255.1 of Fraxinus quadrangulata. Taxonomy (NCBI): domain Eukaryota; kingdom Viridiplantae; phylum Streptophyta; class Magnoliopsida; order Lamiales; family Oleaceae; genus Fraxinus; species Fraxinus quadrangulata. The sequence goes on from CAIGRB010062474.1 coordinate 12,466, forward strand.
TGCATGTTTTATTTTGGAGAGAAGGGAAAAAGTTGGTAAAGTGAAATCAAAACCTATTAATGTTACAGATGCATGTCACTTTTGTGTCAGGTGAAACATTAATATGCATTATCATATTAATGTGATAATTTTTTATTACCTTGTGATTAAATTATTAACCAATATTTCATATGATGTTGTGCTCAGATTTAAAATTTCAATTAATTAATTCTTGAATATATCAAATCTTAATCGTTCAAAATTAATTTATTAGTTTCGACTGTATTCATTATTGGTCGAACTACACTTTTAAATTAATTGAAATTATCATTCTTAACATGATTTTTAATTGCTAGTGCTTTGTACTATCAAGTTTCTTGCATCTTTCACCTTTGTCATTTTTCTTCTTCACTTTAATTCTTTTTAATTTCCCCATTAAATATTTTTTTTTAAATTTTAAATCATTCTTTTAATTTATTTATATAATTTTTCATTTTGTTCTCATTTTATGATTGAAAATGTATAATTTTTAATTAATTTTTTCANATTTCATTACAATTGTAACTCTTATTTTGAATCCTATAAATACGAATCTTGATTATCAATAAATACACACTTGAGTTTTGACTCTCTACTTTTATCTCTATTTATTCTCTTTTATTCCTTTAATTTTATAACATATCTGTATTTATTGAAATAATTTTTTAGAACTTTTATATACATAATCATTAAGATTTTGAACTATTTTTATTTTTAATAATATTTTATTTTTTAATTTTTTATTTAGTTTTTTGAATTTTGGATTTTGTTATTTTTTTATATTGTCCTTTTTTAATCTAATTTTATCTATTTATTTTAATTTCGTTTCTATGTTTCATAATTGTAATTACTGTTTATTGAAAAATATAATTCAAACATTCTAATGATTTCCAAAATCATCAGATACTGTATTTGCACCATAAATCGTATTTATACTAACCAGTTTTGCACTAAACTACCGTAATTACACATGCATGGCAGGACAATTCTTTGCACGAAAAGAGTTTAAATAACTATCTACTAGGAGGATTGTCAAGAAAGGAAATCCGAACACATTAGCACAATTACTCACTTCAACTTTTGATTTCTCCTATAAAAATAGTTTATATCCCCATAAAAGAAATGATTGACGTGGATTAACTATGATTTTTTTTAATTCCTATTAAAAATTGTTTTTATCTGAGAATGAGAAATAATTGGTGTGGTTTAACTAAGATTTTTCCCCTATTTTTAGAACGATAATTTTATTTTAACTTGAATAGCATCAATTGATGTGTTATGGTGCCGTTGAATCACCTTAATTATATTAAATCTTAAATTGTTATAAAATAAATAAATTAAAATTTTTTTCTTTAATAAATACATTCACGTGCGACTAAGGTTTATGAAAACATTGGAGAGAGAAAAATTCGTTGAGTATATTTAAAATGGAACTAATGGAATTTTTAAAGTACTAAATACGTGTTAAATATACGATAGATTAGAAATGAAAACAAAACAACACAAATACTGAAAAGATAGAATTGATATATAACAATTTTATAAAATAAATAAATAGTTCAATTGAATTTATTACACCAAATAATGGCATTGAACTTCACTTCTTTAAAGCTCATATTTAGATGAATTGAAAATAACAAAGTGCAAATTGTTGTGTTGAGTGAAGTGAGATTCCTAGGAGTTAGAATGAAGAGCAGAGTGTAAATAGACAAATAAGATAATAATTTATATATTTTGGGATATGAGATCCAACATTCTTGGGAATTGTGGAAACCTCAAACATAAATGAGCCGTGCTCCTTTGCTCGGGATAAAATTCCGGGTCAAACCAAGGGTACCACCCTATTGGAGGGGGGTCTGTTGACTCGGGACTTTGTCCTGGGCTAAGAAGCTTTTTCCTAACGCCCCAGGTTTGACCTGAGACTTTATCTCGGGCCAAGAAGCTTTTTCCAACATAAAATGGCTTCGCCGTTTCTCGATTATTGAAAAATCACATGCCTATCAAAACATGGTGGAAAATAATAAATAGAGGATTGAGTGGAACATCTTAACAAAGAATTCCGTTTCTCATTTTCACCTCGATTAAATCAATCATCATTCTCATAATCACTTTTACAAGGGTGAAATGGAAAATCAATACATATAAATTGTCATATCATCATCCATTAATCAAAAAATGTAATGAGCATCTAATCACTTTTCACCATTTTTTAAATGTGCATATCCACCCGGACATGAAATGAAAATGCATTTTTTAATTTAGTTGACCAAATGAACTGTTCAGTCAAAGATTGTTGGATTATGTCTCCTTTTAAGGGATTGAGACAGAAAGGAGGAAGAATAATGCTGCTTGAACAGGGTGATCGACTGAAAATTGGGCGATAAGGTAGAGTGGTAACAATTGATTGGGTGTTATATTTTTTTAATTTTTCAAACAGTTCAATTATTTATTAACACGTGTCTTCCTATTTTTAAACGCATCGTTTAGTCGGTCATCGTAGCAAGATTCAAGGTGGACATTAAAGCCACCAAATTGAGATTTGAGAGAGAGAGCACACAGTCAAGTAATGTCAGACACTAATTTATGGACAACAATATTCTGACGAAAACAATAAATAATTATGTTTGGTCAACGTGAATGACAAATACAAAGCCGGAGGACAGATGAAAAATAAATAAATTTGATTTTGCTATTTGTACACAATTATACTACACAAACATACTTAAAGACAATTTTAAAAATAGGGAAGACAAGTGTCGATTCATGATTGGACAATTTTAAAAAAAAAATGAAAACACAACACTCATATCATTTATTATTTGTCACATCACCATATCTGTTCATCCTTGTCGTTGAACTTGTTAGAAGGACGTCCATGACCATTAAAACAAGCGTGAATCTCCCCATTGTGAGAGGGGACTATGCACCAAAGTGTCATACACACCACGTGAACGATAAATACAAAGCATGAGGGCAGATGAAAACAATAATAAATGCCATAATGCTATACTACAGGCTTTCAATCAAAGAACTTTTACAGAATTTTAAATAATGATCACGTGACGAAGAAAAAAGGGTACGCTACGGTAATTTAAAAAATGGGGAAGAAATATTGTTGTAAAACAAATATTCGGCAGCGAACCTTTTAATCTAATTTTAACCTTGACAAGGATCCAAAAAAGAAAAAACAATAATCTTTAAAGGAAATCAAGAATTCCTTAAATTAGTTTTGACACCACATGTAAGCAATTCAAACCTAATATCAAGATCTTTAAAATTCTATGATTTTCATGTATAAATAAATTGATCATGAAATATACCCTGTTCCATAGCAATTAATTAAAAAATTTGAATATGCAAAAGAGAAACGAGAAAAAAAAAAAGAAATTGTTCTCTCTCTTTTTCTCTCTATCATTGAACGTGTATAATTTGATGAGATACATTCACATTTATAGGCATAGAGAGACAGTTTCTAAAGGTGAATTTGAAATGGTTGATTGGCACAAAAGTCCCCAACCTGCTAGACATGGTGCGCAAAATTCCACACCTTGCTCTCATTTTTCTCAATAAAATATTATGAAATAATGAATATAATCTCATATTTAAATAAAACAAAAGAAAAGAAGAAAAAACATAAATAATTAATTACAACTATAGTCCCAGATGTTTCAAAAAAATTACAAATGAATCCCAAAAAAATAAATAAAAAATTAAAAGTCAAAAAAAAAAAAAAAAATCATTTCCTCTTCCTCATTTCTCTCCCACCATCCCTTCTTCCCATCATCACCATCACTATCGCTATTGCCACCACCTGACCACCACCTCTAATAACTTCTCTCGTAACGTCACTCAGGGGCGGACTCGGGGGGCACGTGACCCCCCAACTTTTGAGAATTTTTTTATAAAGCCACGTTTGGTATCGATTGAAATCTAAATTTTAATCTAAATAAAAGTTAACAATTAATTTTAATAATATATTTCATTGAATCCATAACTATTTAACTTTTATCAAAATTAACTAAAAAATTGATTAAATATGGGCAAAATCACAATAAATTTGAATTTCAATAACATGCTAATTTTTAAAAAAAATTCGACGATCGTACACTAATCGAATCTACAAATTGCTTATGTCATCTCAAATCTTATTTCAAGAACTACATTATGGGCATATCGAATAATTCAAACAGATATCGAAAAAGTTAAAAATACGTGAAACGTGAGTCTTAAAGAAAGACGTCTAGCTCGCATTTAAAAAAAAAAATCAATTATTTCATTAATATTTATTATTTTTGTGATACAAATTTTTCAATGTAACTTTCATCATTTTATTAGGAAATTTTATAAGAAATATGACATGTAAATTATCGGATGCAAAATTACATGGGGTATGATTTTTTTGGTCGTAAATTTTCAATTGTAAAATTTCTCTAACTTCTTTGCAAGTTCGATTGTGTCCCCTGACTTCAAAATTTTGCGTCCGCCGTGACCTCGCTTAAGCTAAAACCTAAATCTTCAAATTAGTCAATCAATGGTTTCAATCTATTTTCCACTCCAAAACCCAAAACTTCAAGAAACANGGCATAGAGAGACAGTTTCTAAAGAAGAAAAAATATAATTTGAATATTTTTATAAATTTATTTAGTATTTGAGAAAACAAATATATCCTGATCACAGATATTGTTATAAATTGAGTACTTAAGTTGTTGGGAGAATAGAAATATTTGGTGATTTGAAAAATATTTGCTAATTTTGAAGAAAATATTATGGCATGATTCGGAGAATGTTGGTTGATGATAATTGGAATATTTTCATAATTTGTTATAATCTTTCCGTGATTGTCTCATCTATAATAGGGAAGCCTTGTTATAATATGATTATATATATGTGTCATTGTAACACTTCAAACATAAGCCAATAATATGGTCTTCTTTCTTCTCCCGTGAATGTAGGTTTGCCACACTGGCGCCGAACCACGTAATTCTTTGTATTCTTTCTTATTTATTTTATTGAATTCTTCAAGATTTAATTTATAAAGTGATTAAAATTAATTGTATGCTACCAATAGATAAAGCCAGACACTTTATTTTGATAAGATCATATTATCATTATTATTATTATTATTGGATAAGACAAAAAAACATTTAATGCTGTGATGATCATACATAATTACATGTTATATATTGGCAATCAAACATACGTCTAAATCTGAACAGATTATAAATGTTACTTATTAATTCGAGTTTTTTGAGGTAACAAAAGATGAGATTAATTATATAATCAATATCTCGTTACTAGACTAGAATAAACTAAATAACAAACTTCCATTTTCAGTAATATGGAATCCATCATCTAATTTATAGGAACAATTGCTGACACAAGTATTATTTTAATAAACAGTTTAATTTAAGCACGGTAGTTAAACAATAAGATTATTAAACTCATAAATGTGATGTGATCAAAATAATTTATAAAAGTGAAAAATTGAACTTATGATATTCTATAAATAATTAAAAGTGTCTGGTTCATAATTTCAATTAATTTAAAAGTATAGTTCGACCAGTAGTGAATACAATTGAAACTAATTAATTAATTTATGTTCCGATCAACTCTTGATCGGAACAAGAATTAATTAATTGGAGCTTAAATCTGAGCACAGCATCATAGGACTTATTAGTCAATGATTTGATGCATGATGTAATAAAAAAAAAAAACTATCATATTAATATATGAAATTATTAATCGTCACACGTATGTCACGTATAGCGATTACGAAATCGAACAATTACAAATAGTATTACTCTATAATATTGTGTCTAGTCAAGTACTAAATAGGAGCCACAAGATTTTAATCTCGATTCATGACCAAGCAATAGTTTTTGCCCTTTTCATTCTTCTTTACTATAATTGCAAGTCGCCCCCAACATATATATATGAAATGTGGTCCAATTACATTTCTCGTGACAAGTAGCCATTCCATGTGGGTTCTGCGGGCTGGACTAAGCAACAACTCCTCACAATGACTTTATTTTACAATTAAAATCTCTTGTATTTTAAAGACACACTTTGTTGTCACGTGTGTATCGTGACCTTATTTTAGGAAACTATGAATTGGTACCATATTTTGATTAAATCACTTTTCGTGAGTTCGGCCACTGTTTTTCGGCCCTCGAATTCATAGTTTTTAGAAAATTCTTAACTCCTAATGAAAATTATTTTATTCCGAATAAATGTTTCACGTAAATATATGTCTTTCAATTGTGTCTAATATAATCGAGACTTTGCATACTTAAAAACATTTTTTTCATACTAATAAATTTTCGATTTCCAAATTAACACCCAACTAAAGATTATTAAAGTAGATAAAATCAAGGGCAAGTTTCTAAAACGTTTGATCATAAAATGGTGAATTTGAATTAAGAGAAAATATAATTCTAAATCTTACATTTCAATGTACGAAATATGTATCATGGCATGTTTATTTTTTACTGCAAAAGGTAAACATGGGAAAATATCAGTCTCATCTTATCTCCAAAAGCAAAAAAGAAACAAGAACATGAATATTTTCAAAATAAAAAGCTATATATACCTACATGATCATAATAATAATAAAATAAAATAAAAACATAGGATTCTTCATTGAATCACTACCATTCAAGTTTACAATTGAAAGGATAATATCGAACCATTTCTATGCAGTCACTGAAGTGAAATTAATGCGACTAAAAATCTATGTCAATTAGATAAATAATGTATTTTTTACAAGTAATTAATTTGGACGTGAATATAGGTGACAATGGAGTCAACACTCCACAATAAACGTCAAACTCTTTATTTATTCGGCAAAATGCATTGTTCCATTATATAAATCAATTTATTTACTTATGGACTCGTGACTTAACATCAATTTGACTTACTGAAAGACTATTGATTAAGTAATAATTTCTTGAAAAATATTTATATGATAGTAAATTATTACACATTCGAGAAAATAATTACTCAATAGTAGAGAAAATCCATCAAATCATCGGGGGAAAAAAAGAACCTTAAAAATACTAGAAGAATTCCAAAACTAACTATGGATTGGACTTTATAGAGAATAAATTACAACCACCACTCGATGCCATGTCAATTAACACTGCTATTAGTTGCAAGCCATGTTCAACATCAAACAAGCATGAAATATAAAAAATCACTTGGTTGCACATATTGTCTGTGTTAGGTGTGGCTTAAAATTTTTAATCAAATTCATCAATTAATTTTAGCCACAATTTCTTGAAATCTATAATTTTTATAAATTTGTCAATCATATATTTTATCAATTTTAATCAGAATTTACTAAAAATATAATTTTTAGCTACACAAAGCATGAACATTCTTTTGTGGAATTATTAAAAAGTGATGATTATTAGTAGTTTGGGATATAGTGGGCACCATTGAACCATAAATCATCATCATTTAGTCCATGTTTGACAATTATTAAAACAAATCTTTTTCTTTTCTCAAATTTATTTTTAACCACGCATTACCATAATAAAACATTTCGCATATAAACTCAATTTTTTTTCCTATTTTTTAACTACACATCCTTCAAAAAATAATTATTTCAAAACACACCACAGAAAAATAATTTTAATGGCTGCTTAAATTGGTCATAATTACATCTAACAGCAAAAACATTTTAACCTTGACCATGGAGGCAGCACTCAAATGCTGTTTTCACTGTCCGCTCGCCATCCAGCTGCCGCTCAAACGACAGTGTTGTTGTTAGGTTATATTTTGTAATTGGCGATTTTGTGAACAAAATGACCAACTTGAACAATTATAGAAGTTTAGGGTCTAAATTGTAAAGTTTCATAGTTGGTAGGTTAGCCTAGGGTTTGGGGTTTCATATTTGGAATAAGAATGATTCACATCGGATTTTCGCTAACTGCTCGCCGGAGTAATACTCAAGCAGAAGAATCAGAGACACCTTCGCTCGAGCATTCGCTCGACTTCGCCTGAGCGACACACCCTTTGCTCGAGCGAGAAGAACACTTCGCTCGAGCGACATTGTTATGCAGCCTGACCTAATTTCGATTCCCTAAATTTTTTATTGGCCCATACAACTCAATTTGTTTAACATATAAATAAATGCGCTGCGTTTTCTGCTCTGATGAGATTGAACATTTTATTATTCAATAGAGAATACATCTTATATAAGATCAAAAGTTCAATCATTCAATTCATATGTGCTTCTTACATTGAAAATATCAAAGTCATAAAATCAAACGTTGAATTAGTTTATTCGCTTGGGTCTACTGCAAGATCGTGTCGTCAATTGTGCTGCATTAAAGATCAAGGAAGAGTTGGAAGAACGAGGAGTTCTTGGGGAAGATCTACATGAGATAAACTGCGTAAAGAGTCAGGATTGGAGTTCGTGTACTCATTTCAGGAGGGCCGCTTTACAAAAAAGAGTCAAAATTGGTGTTGGTGTGCACATTCCAGAAAAGCCGCTTCAAACTTTAGAGTTGAGATCAGAAAATTTGTGTCATCAACTTTGCTGGTAGTCCGTAAGTTTTATCAACAGTTTATAGTGAATTTTTGATTGGCAAAGTGCCCGGAGTTTTTCCCACGTTGGGTTTCTCCGTGAATAATTCTGGTGTTGTTTACTACTTTTTTTACTGTTTTGATATTACTGCAGTATTCAAAGATAAGATAATTTGAATTTTTTGACTAATCACCTAGACATAATTAACTTGTGACTTGTTACTTGTTGATTAAAGTTTTAATTTCACATTTACACCTAATCCATTTAAGTGTAATTGGGTCGAATCTTGCATTTCTCAGTTGTAATCCATCTAAAACACTACATTTAAGATTCTATATATATCCCACGACTTGTATACTCTTAATAACATAGGCATTGAAAGATCATTAAAAACTTGTGAGAATTGTTAGATTTGGATTGATTACATCAAATCTTGTAAACAATTTCAATTTCTTGATTTAGTGGATTTTCCTCACGTGTCTGTGATTTTTTCTCATCTTGAATTTTCACATAAAAATCTTCGTGTTCTTGTTAATGTTTGTTTTATTTCATCTTGCAATTATTTTGTTCCATTCATAACAATAATGATTTTATAGAAAAATATAGGTACAATAATCTTAACCATATCACAATAATCTTATGCTCGGTATATTTGCTTCTTAAATTTCTCCACCGTCTCTGATAAGTCACCTACTTAATGAAGACACGTGGTCATTGTATGATAATTAATTTTTACTCTATTTCTCTTGAGGAATTTGGAAATGTGGCCAAATTTTAAGGGTGAATTTGAAATGGTTGATTGGCACAAAAGTCCCCAACCTGGTGCGCAAAATTCCACACCTTGCTCTCATTTTTCTCAATAAAAAATTATAAAATAATGAATATAATCTCATATTTAAATAAAACAAAAGAAAAGAAGAAAAAACATAAATAATTAATTACAACTATAGTCCCAGATATTTCAAAAAATTACAAATGAATCCCAAAAAAATAAATAACAAATTAAAAGTCAGAAAAAAAAAAAAAATCATTTCCTCTTCCTCATTTCTCTCCCACCACCCCTTCTTCCCATCATCATCGTCGCTATCGCTATTGCCACCACCTTACCACCACCTCTAATAACTTCTCTCGTAACGTCACTCAGGGGCGGACTCGGGGGGCACGTGACCCCCCAACTTTTGAGAATTTTTTTATAAAGCCACGTTTGGTATCGATTGAAATCTAAATTTTAATCTAAATAAAAGTTAACAATTAATTTTAATAATATATTTCATTGAATCCATAACTATTTAACTTTTATCAAAATTAACTAAAAAATTGATTAAATATGGGCAAAATCACAATAAATTTGAATTTCAATAACATGCTAATTTTTAAAAAAAATTCGACGATCGTACACTAATCGAATCTACAAATTGCTTATGTCATCTCAAATCTTATTTCAAGAACTACATTATGGGCATATCGAATAATTCAAACAGATATCGAAAAAGTTAAAAATACGTGAAACGTGAGTCTTAAAGAAAGACGTCTAGCTCGCATTTAAAAAAAAAAATCAATTATTTCATTAATATTTATTATTTTTGTGATACAAATTTTTCAATGTAACTTTCATCATTTTATTAGGAAATTTTATAAGAAATATGACATGTAAATTATCGGATGCAAAATTACATGGGGTATGATTTTTTTGGTCGTAAATTTTCAATTGTAAAATTTCTCTAACTTCTTTGCAAGTTCGATTGTGTCCCCTGACTTCAAAATTTTGCGTCCGCCGTGACCTCGCTTAAGCTAAAACCTAAATCTTCAAATTAGTCAATCAATGGTTTCAATCTATTTTCCACTCCAAAACCCAAAACTTCAAGAAACAAATCTTTAGAGACAAAATATTTCCTAACTCAACAGGCAGATTCCCACTAAACTTCAAGAAACAAACCTTTAGAGACAAAATATTGGTGCATGAATTGTATTTCTTTCACCAAAAATATATGTATGCAAAGACAATAAAATCATGACTTATATTTGTAAAATATCGAATAGAATTTTGATTTATACCGAAATCAAGATTCGTGTACGAATATATGCACAAATTGTGACTTATTGAAATTTAGAAATTAGAAGGAGATTAAATGAAGTAAGGCGTGACTTAATATTGATTTCGCCCCCTAACAGGATCAAATCGACTTCCGTCTCTCAAGATACAACACTTCTTTTAAAATTAATATTACACAATATTGATTTTTTTGGGCGAACCAAATCTTGATTGTATTATTTTAGAACGGAAGATATCAAATAATAATATCGAACACGNGGCATAGAGAGACAGTTTCTAAAGGTGAATTTGAAATGGTTGATTGGCACAAAAGTCCCCAACCTGCTAGACATGGTGCGCAAAATTCCACACCTTGCTCTCATTTTTCTCAATAAAATATTATGAAATAATGAATATAATCTCATATTTAAATAAAACAAAAGAAAAGAAGAAAAAACATAAATAATTAATTACAACTATAGTCCCAGATGTTTCAAAAAAATTACAAATGAATCCCAAAAAAATAAATAAAAAATTAAAAGTCAAAAAAAAAAAAAAAAATCATTTCCTCTTCCTCATTTCTCTCCCACCATCCCTTCTTCCCATCATCACCATCACTATCGCTATTGCCACCACCTGACCACCACCTCTAATAACTTCTCTCGTAACGTCACTCAGGGGCGGACTCGGGGGGCACGTGACCCCCCAACTTTTGAGAATTTTTTTATAAAGCCACGTTTGGTATCGATTGAAATCTAAATTTTAATCTAAATAAAAGTTAACAATTAATTTTAATAATATATTTCATTGAATCCATAACTATTTAACTTTTATCAAAATTAACTAAAAAATTGATTAAATATGGGCAAAATCACAATAAATTTGAATTTCAATAACATGCTAATTTTTAAAAAAAATTCGACGATCGTACACTAATCGAATCTACAAATTGCTTATGTCATCTCAAATCTTATTTCAAGAACTACATTATGGGCATATCGAATAATTCAAACAGATATCGAAAAAGTTAAAAATACGTGAAACGTGAGTCTTAAAGAAAGACGTCTAGCTCGCATTTAAAAAAAAAAATCAATTATTTCATTAATATTTATTATTTTTGTGATACAAATTTTTCAATGTAACTTTCATCATTTTATTAGGAAATTTTATAAGAAATATGACATGTAAATTATCGGATGCAAAATTACATGGGGTATGATTTTTTTGGTCGTAAATTTTCAATTGTAAAATTTCTCTAACTTCTTTGCAAGTTCGATTGTGTCCCCTGACTTCAAAATTTTGCGTCCGCCGTGACCTCGCTTAAGCTAAAACCTAAATCTTCAAATTAGTCAATCAATGGTTTCAATCTATTTTCCACTCCAAAACCCAAAACTTCAAGAAACAAATCTTTAGAGACAAAATATTTCCTAACTCAACAGGCAGATTCCCACTAAACTTCAAGAAACAAACCTTTAGAGACAAAATATTGGTGCATGAATTGTATTTCTTTCACCAAAAATATATGTATGCAAAGACAATAAAATCATGACTTATATTTGTAAAATATCGAATAGAATTTTGATTTATACCGAAATCAAGATTCGTGTACGAATATATGCACAAATTGTGACTTATTGAAATTTAGAAATTAGAAGGAGATTAAATGAAGTAAGGCGTGACTTAATATTGATTTCGCCCCCTAACAGGATCAAATCGACTTCCGTCTCTCAAGATACAACACTTCTTTTAAAATTAATATTACACAATATTGATTTTTTTGGGCGAACCAAATCTTGATTGTATTATTTTAGAACGGAAGATATCAAATAATAATATCGAACACGAAACTCAAAATAATTTGACATAATTTGGAGAAAGAAATAATTAGAAATCAATTATTAGGAGTTGATTTGGAGTGAAAAAATATGGAATTAAGAGAGTCCTATTTATAGATTCTTATGTATATCTTCGATGGTCGCATCTTTTGGCATAAATTAATTTAAATCATTAGATCGCACCATTTCAATTTTTATTGTGGGGGTAGCATCCTATCAAAAGTTCACCAGAGACGCCAGAGAGGAAAATCTGAAATTCTGCGCAATCAATACATAAATACAAAAGATGTGAGGTTTGGCTCTAAAATAAGTATTTGGAATAGTAGATAACTTCCATCCAGGATTAACATTATTCTCCATTGTTATAGACGGATTACTTGCTTTCTTAGTCATTGTAAACTGAAAAACAAATAAGCAGATGCCAAAAATCGTACAGCATAAAACTAAAAAAATGTGAACATCAGACTTTGAGGACGATTTTGACAAACCAAACGTTACTGAAAATAGCCCGAAACACAAACGTTTTGAAAGACCTTGCGCAATTCCGAGTTACGGTTTGAAAGATACAACCGTTTTCACGGGGATCGCACACAAANTCAACTCTTAGATCAACTACTTCTCACAACAAAAATAAAATATCTCAAGTACGCTTGAGAAGACTACTCTTGCATGCACTCAAATGATATTCATAATTTGCAGCAAAAATTATGTTTTAAAACTAATTGCAGCAAAAAATAAATGAAAATGTAGGTCCATTACTTCTATAATCACCGAAGATGGAGGTTCAGTGCTGGAATCCTTGGAAAGTTATAATCAGATTTTGAAATCAATCTCTATTTTCCAATGATTATTTTCTTACCATGGATGCATTTATCTATTTTGTCGATATGATACCTATTATGGCTATTTAAAATTCTCCTTTTTATTTCTTTACATTTTTCTTCCATACAACTTACAAATGCATCATGCCTGCAATGAAGGAACAGTAGGAAATGTTCAGATATCTAATGAGAAAAATGCTTGAAGGGCTGATACCGATTCATATGAGGATGAACACTGTAGTTTGCAACATGGATACGTTATCGAAAATAGTTTGGAAGTTCATTCTATTGGGAAATTTTAAAACCAATTGGCAGATCAATATGTACAAATATTAACAAAACCGAAGTAAAAAAAGAAAGAAAAACATCTGGTCCACAATTGCATACATTTTGTAATTACCATATTCATTTATCTAAAATAAATTACCACACTGAGCACGTGAATGACATTTAACCAGTGTACTAACCTACAATTTAGGGCTTGTTTGGATAGGATTTAAATCTAATTTTAATCTAAGTTAAAGTCAAACAATCAATATTAACCACATTTAATGAGTCCCACATTTTTTCAACCACACATTTCAAATTTTTTTATCACAATCCACTAAAAATCTAATTTTAATCATTACAAAACACCCTCTTAGTCTTTGTTCTAACAGTAAAAGATAACACATGCAGTCTAAGCAAACCCATATAATATATTATTAGACGCTACTCCTTTTTCTGTCCACAGTACGCAGTCTAAGCAAACTTCCGGTAGACAATAGAACCGCCAAATCCCAGGTCTTCATGGCATTCCTCATTGACAGTGTAACCCTTCAGGTCGTGAGAGTAAATGTCATCAAATAACATGAGTAAATGTCATCAAATAACATTGCACCAATGTCAGCGTGCACAGGAATAGAAAACTCCTTTGGACTGAAATATGCTAAAATCCTCTCAATCAGCAGGCTCAGATTCACCTCTTTCAAATTATAACTAGCTGCTTCAAAGCTTACATAACTAGACTCATCTTTTGGAGTAACATGAATAGTAGAAATTGTAACTTCTTCGATGGAATTCATGGAATAACCACATGGCTCATGGAATAGTAGACCCTTCCCCTGAGGATCAACAGAGGTTCTCATCTCAGAAAAGGAGATTTCTAGCCTCCTTTCAAAACCGTCAAAAACCGATTGCCGAGGCGAACGAAGCCATATCTACCAACACTGATTTTCCAAGAAGTGAAGTGAACAAATAGGAAAGCAATTTGAAGAATAAAGAAAAAGTGAACAAACAGGAAAACAATTTGAAGAATGAAGAAAAAGAGTATGCAAAAGAACAGAAATTTAAAGCTAAGATCACTGCACTATAACCGTTGGAAGTTAAGGGTATATATAGATGAAATTTGTGAATTGGTTTGGCATCCTTTTCATCAATATCAATGCACAATTAATGTTGGTTTCATATCCTTTTCATCATATTAACGTTGCGCTGTCACTCCACTAATAACATTGGTTTCATATCCTTTTCATCATATTACTGGTCAATATTCATTTTGGGAAGCCACCACATTTTACACAGCTACCACCCTGTGTAAAATTTTGGGAAGCTACCACAATTTTCACGACAATGGAAGCTACCGAATGATTCAAAATGGTGTAAAATATCTAAAATGATAAATATGGACCACAATATGGTGTAAGAAAAAGCGTTAAATTTATTGTAATACAATAACCTGCATTGACCACTTTTAATTTTTGAGTAAATTATTGTTTCCTCCTTTAGCTATATTGTCCGTTAAAGTTGCTCTTCATTGTTTTTATCCTTATGAATTTTGTTTGATATAAAATCCGCCGAACCATAGTAAAATAGTGATTCTTCGAATCGCCATATATCAATCTAATTACAAACTTTAAACATTTCTAATCACGAAGTATGACATCGTACAATAAATTTAGCTAGTTAGACATGCGCACTTTTATATTTACCAGACAAATTTTAATTTTGAATTATTAAATCACTTATTCGCTGGTTGAACTACCAACCCGATAATTTGATGATTGGTTCGGATCAATGACTGAGTTGGATTTGATAACAGTAATGTGCACCCCTAGGCAAATTGGAATCATATAAGGACAATATGTGCACCCCCACAGAAATTGGAATCATACAAGGACAATAACGTGCATCCCAGGATAACTGGAAACATTAGCTACTTATATTTTCATAGTTTACATATAGCTACGGTTGTCGAGATCTTTGGTTTAATCTTTATACACGAGTTACTCCCATAACAATTTTGTTTTACAGAAAAATTATTAGTTTATATTTATATAGAATATTTATTACATCGCACGAAACAATTGATCGTTATGAATAACGAACATATTTAATTTGAAGGAAAACGATATAACAAACTCTGATTTTTCTAATTGATATTGAACAATTTAACAGACCACTACATCAATATGCAATCATTATATATTTAGATTCATATTTAACAAACGATAAAAAATAAAAAACATTTTTGTTCTCCGTCCATTTCATTTCATTTCATTTCGTGTTAATTTATAATCAATTTGATTCCAAATACAATACTTTTAAAAAATATATAGATGTCTGCTGAATAGACGTTAAATCAATTTGATTCCAAATACAATCTTTTAAATATATATATATATTATATAAATATTGTATGTTATTCTTTAATTTTTATCTTTCTATATTCTTTGTGTTTTTAAGGAGTGGTTTTAAGGTAAAGAATAAAAATTAATAAATAAGAAGTGGTTTTAAGGAAATAATCGTGGCCATGTAATATTATTCAGGAATTAATTAAAGAGATTTTATAATTTTGTCCATTGAAAAGTGACCGTGGATAGTTTTTACTTTTAAGGTTCAGTTAGAAAGTGCCTCTCTGTGTCCATACTGTGACATATCACTGCATTTATTGTTGC
>CAIGRB010062476.1:0-14710 GCA_903798255.1 Fraxinus quadrangulata
TTTTTAAAGATATGTATCCCAAATGTTTTTGTTGAGGTGTGAGTGAGAAATGGGGCGTGGGGGACCGGCGCACCCAACCAATGTTTAATGTCAAGTGATAATGTTAATGTTAGCCGCTTTGTGGTACTACTCGTAAGACTCGATTGGGTTTCGAATAATAATTGCTCACTACATTCTAATTGGGTAGGCGATACATCAAGTGAGCTCACGATGTTAATACAAATAGAGATTGAAGAGCGCAATTCCAAGGAGAAAAATATCATAAGATTCAAGTTTTGAAGTATTGATTGGAAGATGAAGAAGACCTTGGTGCAAGATTAATTTCTATCGAACACTACAACAGACTCTTCAATCTTAAATTAAAACCTAAAGGTGATCAATAGGTGAAATTGATTGGCCCTAATATTCGTTCATTATTTGAATTCTCAATCAATCTTTATGTGCATTTTAATTAAGAGGAAATTACACTATATGTCAATTTTTGGGTTTGCATTTACCAAAATGTCACCATTTGAAAGTCATTACAAAATTGTCATTTTGGGCATTTTTGCCCCTCTAAAGAATTTAAATGCCCTACATTTTTTTGAGTTGACAATATAAAAAATTGTACAAAAAGTAAAAAATTTGTACCAAAGCATGACAAGCAATCACATCACAATTGTACTTGAAAGTTTTGGCCAAAATTGAAAAAGCCAAACGAGTTATTGCATTTCCCTACAACACAACTAAGAACAGAAACCTCCCACCTCCCATTACCAAATGTTGAAGAAAAACCCACTACCCCACGATTCAAAATTTCGTCCGAGTCTTCCTGTCGGCGATTCAACGTTTGAGAAGGTAAAAGTTCATGAGGGGAACCTTGCGACGAGAATCACCTAACTGTCATTCCAAAACCCAGTCATCCAATGGTTTCAATACCCCGTCCCTGACTCCTTCCTGCCGGCGATTCAACAAAGTACAAAGGGAAAACTGCAATAGAAAAAACCCAGACGTCGGTATCGCTGGCAGTGCTGCTTGCTCCCGACGATTGGAAAGGAAAAACTACAAACGGTAAAAATGATGACAATTCAGCCGACTCTCGCCTCTTGTCGTTGCAACTTGCTTGCAGTCGTCCCCCAGTGGCAGTTGAAGCCCTAAACGGAGTGATAAGGTGAGTAAATGAACAGTTTTGATGTAGTGATTTTTCTTCCCGTCGGTGACTCCGTCCATTACTTAACGACTTTTATTGCTTTCTTTTCATTGGCTTTTGTTTATGTGGTTTTAACTCTAGACCAACTTATTAAAAAAAAAACAAAAGTTTCATTATAATGGTTGATAATTTTACTCTTGTGGATGAATTGCTAGTAGATTCTTTTTATTTGTTGGTGTCTGGAGCCTGGTTCTCCCAGACTGTAGAGACGTGTATTTTTTTATCCAATATAAAATAAGAATATGTTGGTCACTTTTCGTGGTTATTGATAAATAATGTATCCCTTCTACCAGTAAAATGTGTATTTTTATCAAAAAATGATTACTTCACATAAATTGGTTCGAATAATAACAATAATGGAGAATTGAAGATGATCTAATGCATTGGATGAAATGAAGAAGGGCTACATGAAAGGAATTTGTATGATAAGAAGATGCATGCTTAAGGTTAAAAGGTTAGTGAAATGTGGACAGGTGAAATGTCGTTCCGACAGTTAGCCGCAGTAATTCTCGACAGATGGGTGAAATGTGGAAGGTGAACTATCGACCCCAACAGTTAACCGCAATGAAATAATGTGAATCGCACTTTTTCATTTCTTGTTATACATTGATAACATGTTGTCCCGTGTTTTATAATTTTCGTGTTGCATTGGGTGACTAGTTTTATTTCGTTACATGATCCACATAATTTCGTTAAATGAGATTTTCTTGCATCCATGTCAGTTGGCATCGACCACATTCATGATTCATTGTATGGAACAACAAATATTTATGAAGTCTTCATAATCGTTCAGACCACATTGAGGTTACTACCTTTTTATCTGATATAAAGCTGCTTATTTTTTTTCCTCTGTGGAATGCTAATTGAAGTATGGTTGGTTCATGAGCTTGTGAATAGGTAGATGTTAACCACTGAGGGATAGAACATTAATCTTTGAATCGAATATTGAAGGACCTGGCTAGTCCCATATACTTGCAATTGGATTGTGTTAGTTGAATTATTGCCAGTGTTCTTATAATGATTGTCTGCACCAGAAATTCCTATGCATCTTTGTGTTTTGTTTCAATTTGTTTTGTAATTATATATTGTTGTTCTGCTAATTCTGATTTTTAGATTTTATATTCTAACTGGTTTTACTCGTTGTTTTAAGTTAGTCTACTTGGTTGGCTTACACTGGTACTTAAATAGATGGAAAAATGCTGGCTTGTTTGACATAGTTGTTTATGAAGCAGGGCACGAAAACAAATGTTTGAATATGCAAGAAGATTTGATCAATGTTTGTTATTGTTGCATATTTTTGATCTATCAAGTGCTTGCTACTTATGTGTTTATGCAAAGGCAAGCTTTACCTTAGTGTGACCTCGTTTCTTTTTGGTATTCATTTTGTGACCTCTTTTCCTTTTGCTATTCATTTAGAGACCACTGTTTCCAACACATAAGTTCCCTAGTAGTTATTGAAACTCAGAAGCCCAAAGATTCAATTACAAACTGAGAATTGTCATTACATCTATGATTAGTGGCTTTTCTACTGTAATGGGGCGGTTCACTATTAGCTTAAATGGGAGATGAATATATGTTATTTATTTAAGTTGTTAATTTTCGGATAGTTAACTTTGGTAGAAAAATGTCATCATCGTGAACTGTCGAGACCCGACAGTTCAACGCAGTAATTCTCGACAGTTGGGATAATCCCAACAGACGAACTGTCGATCCCGAGAGTTAGATGCAATAATTCTCGACAGATGGTTGCCTTATAAAATAATGTGAAGTACATATGTTCTATTTATTGTTCTGTGTTCGTCATGTGTCCTACTATAGTTTGTTCATGTTGCATTGGGTAGTGGCATCAAGTCGTTATATGGTTGACGTACATATGTTGAATTCTACTTGTTTGCATCTGTGAGTATTGGCTTCGACATTGATGACATGTGATTAGCCGACCCTTTTTCACTTTCTTATTCATTGTAGAGTCCATGGAATTCGAATTCTTAATTCCAGAAGACGCAAGGTTGCGTGCATGTATATCCCAGCGAAGTAACCTCAAGTATGTGCAAAGGGTGTTGGAGCACTTTGACGAACGACAGCACCAGGACTTCCACGAGTCGACCCTTGGATTCTTGGCCGACGTTCCAGACATCCAATTCTCTGCCCAACTCATCCAACAGCTTGTCTTTAGAGTCATCCAAAAATGTACAAGGACACTACTGCTGGTTTGGATTGCAAGAGTATGGGGTGGTTACCGTCCTGCGTTGCAGTGTCCCACCTGATGACGATGGGTTTGATCGAGTTTTGGAAAAAATGAGACTAAAGGACAAATATTTTAGATCTTTGGATAAGATTACATGTGCCCATATCAAGAAGACATTAGTTTGGTCATCGACCGTACAGGCTGATTGATACAAGCTGGGGCTTGCACTCATAGTGGAAGGAGTATTCAACGCTCCGGACAATATGTGGATATTGAGTTGGCGACACTTTCGATCGTCGTCGACCTTGATGTCTTTTTTGCCTACCCTTGGGGTAGAGTTGGGTACTATTGTCTGATTAGGGAATTCCGGGACAGTTACACCAGCAAATTTCGCGATACCAAAAGGAAGCACGAGAAGGAGATTAGTTACACAGTTCATGGCTTTCCCATAGCCTTGTAGGTACGGTCTTTGTTTTAATTTCAGTTGAATTCCTTAATAACATACTAGTCTATTGGGTAATTAACGGGACACTAATTCACTATGTTTGACCCATCCTGCGATAGATATGGGTGTTCGAGATGATTCCTAAAATTGGTCAACGTTTTGGTCAGCGGCTCGGTGAACGATCCCCATGGCTTCTTAACTGGATGGCCATGAAACAGTCGCAGCATCGCACATACGATGCCTTCTTCAAGAAAGTCCATGTAACCTTTCATCTCCGAAGTTAGGCAAAATGTTATTTTCATTCAATCCAAAAATTTGGATAAAACTTTTCAATCCACTGACCAAACAGTTATATCATCCGTAGCTACATGTTTTTGCAACGCTACGTTCGACCGAGATGGAGCGCAACCAACAATATATGTCAACTCTTGTGCCATTTGATGATAATACTATGCCCATTTTGGACGACATTGCAAGGACTGTGGTCGCTGCGCAGTTTACAAATACGACTTTGGACTTGACACGGAGTAGATGCCGGAACAACACGATGTCGCGTTGGGTGGCGGAGACCCCGAATTGAATGGTACGCACATGTTTATACTTCTTTAATTTCTATTTAGTTAGAATCTGACCAAGCGTAGTTGGAATGTATGCTCATCTTCCTGCTTCAATGATGTGACATTGAAGTTCATCTCACCGACCTCATTTAACCTATAAGGAGATTATTGCACATTCTTTTTAAATGTTGTTTTGTAATGGCAAGAGCACCAGTTGTAGGAGGAACGTGTGGCCAGATCGAAATAGAGCAGGATCTACATGGCAATGAGAGTGACGACGTGGGGACCGCTTTAGGTACGGGGACTGCTTCAGGCGCGATGGAGGTGAAAGGTAACTTTTTCACACTAAACTTCTGCCTACCCAAATCATCCAACAACTTTTCATGTACATGAGGACAGTAACACATTTCATTATCTTATTTCAGACACATGCTATACATTAATGGAACAATGAAACTAAAATGTACATATATGATGAGAGGATGCCATTGAAATGGTGCGATGGCCAGTACAGTAAGAGACATAACAACATAATTGCATGTGTTTATTCCCTAGTACATTGATCGGACAAAACAATGTAATTACATATGGTAGGTGGCCAGTACATACGCTAGACAAAACAACGTTATTATATGTGGAAATGTTAACTGGGTTGCGTTACGATGGTGTTCGTGCATGTGGTTAGGTTATGACCAAATGTGCTACAGCGAGTGCAGCACCATAGTCGTTACGTGGAAGTGGCGGACTCGTGTCTGGATCTTTTACGGCATGTGGACGGTCTACCTAGAGGACGACGTACCACTGGTGGCAAAATATGAGTGGTTGTAATGTCGTTCGGAATAGCCCAGCTCTCTTCCCGCGTTACAGGATATATAGCTTCACTGTAAGCACTTCTCCAGTAGTCCGCTGTGTAGTAAGGAGAACATAAATCGTACAATGACGTACCTCTTAGGTAAGCTGCACGCGTTGCATGAACAGATGGCATACGATTTAGTTGGAGTTCACGATATGTGTATGTGTTGTCAGAAAAGTCTACCATGTTTGTGACGTTGGATATTTCAACCTGTGTTAAGTTTGCTATCAAGGCATGAGCTCAAAGTCGAGAACCAGCGTCGAACGTTGCCCGTAACTCGCTTTCCATGTTCGATGACAACACGGTACTACATACGGTTGAAGTAGTTCGAAGTTTGTAAAACCACTTCTGCATTGTGCTCCGAATGTGTTCTACGAAGCTTGTGATCGGTAACGAAAGGGCATGTCTCAACATTGCGTTCAAGGATTCCGCATTGTTGTTTGTCATAATATTATATCGGTGCCCAACGAATAGTGCTCGGGACCAAAAAGGAAGACCTGCTCGTTCCAAGTACTTGTACGATCTCCCACTTACCCTACGAATATATCCTATTGGTCGTTCGAACTCTTCCACCCGATACGTTGTCGCTTCTCGTTTGAATAGGAAAACTGAACTAGTATTATTGTACATCTGTATTAAGTTCTTTTTCATATGCCACATATAACAACCATGGTGAGACGATGGAAATAGTTGAGAAATGGTTTTTTCTATACTTGTTTTCCTGTCCAACACAAATACAAGTTCATCTGAATCGCATATAAGATCTCTCAAGTTGGACAGAAACCACAAACACAATTTATTTGTTTCGGCATCCACGATCCCCCATGCTAAGGGGCAGATCTGTTTGCTTGCATCTTGGGTAGTTGCCAGTAGAAGTGTACCTTTGTATAGACCTTTCAAGTGACTACCATGTACACAAATTACGGGCCTCAAGAACTGCAAGTAACCACGAATGCTTACAACAAATGCTAGGAAGAAATAAGTAGACCTATTATGGCCATCGTCTTGGATGTGGGTTATAGTTCTGGGGTTATGTTCTCCTAGGACGTGATAGTATGAAGCAAGTTTATGAAAACTATCACCCAGTTTGCCATGCAGCTTCAGTAAAGCGGCCACCTTCCCCCTACGTACTTTGCTATAACTAATTTTTAACCCAAACTCACATTCCATGTCAAGTGAAATAGTTGCAGGATTGTACTTGAGGTTTGCAGTGTCTAGTTTTCCCAATATGAGTTCGACAATTACAAAACTAGTGGCATGACAGTGTGCGTTATGACGAATGTCTACGGAACATGTGTGATGATTGTTGAATTTATGGATCATGAAGAGTGCAGACTTCTTCACATTCGAGGCACATAGCATCCACTTGCAATTATCGTCGGTGCATTTCACGGTTAACATCTTCATGCTTGACCTGAAATTCAAACTTCTCTTGCAATGCGAGTACATGAATTTTCGAGTACAACTCCTTCGTACTGAAAAATATTTCCCGTTCGGCAAGGTCTGATGTATTCACAGGTGTAATCTATTCAACAATATTAGCGGCATAGTTACCATTTAATGGGTAGTCCAAGTTCTCATCTAAGGGTACACGCCCAATATCAGAAAATGGCACTTCGGGTGCAATTTCTGTTGAGATATTATGCTGATGACTTATGTCCTCATTATGTACGTTTTGATGAACATCCCCTACGACAAACAAATGATCCGAAAAATTTGTATCTGTTGCCATGCAAAGACTTGGGGGCTCGGCTTCTAAAACATTAATGCATATTTTAGTTTCCTTATAAACCGATATGTACCAACTGAGGTCTTTGTCTTTGCATATTTTAGCCGGAGGTATATTTAAGTTGGGGACTCTGAACTTCAATTCAATTTCACTGCGGGGATCAACAATACCGAGTTTTTCCTTCAACCGTAAAGCAAGTCCGGCTACCGTAATATTTGTTGGCACTAAAATGGAAGTGGTTTTGTCCCTTCTCCACTTTCATTCGTCGTCCACATTTGCGAAATTTCCCCTGTAAGAGATGATGAATTTCAAATCATCACTCATACCTGAAATGTTGGGATTATAACTGTAAGAAGACAGCGCAATCAATATATCGACATTGAATACCATCAAATGTGGGAAACAGCTAATCAAGGTTTTCAACATTTCTCAAGTGTCGAAATCGACAGTTGAATTGTGTATCTCGACAGTTTGTAAACTATGAATTCGGCATTTAAACTGTCGAATTCGGCATTTAAATTGTAGGGGCCCTACGGGTTGAAACACTATTCGACCATTTAAGTAAGATCTGTCGGGTTGGTTTCAAAACGGTTATTTCAAAAAAATTTAGGCGGACATTAATGTAGAACATTAATGGTGATAATCAATTCTCATTAAACATGTCAATGTCTTTTAAAAAAAATAAAATAAGTCAATGCCTCATTAAATAAGGAATCTATCACACTTATTGAACGATTCTAAATATCTTTACCGTCAAAAAGAATTTCGAAAACCAAAGAAATCAATGAGAAATAGTTTCAAAAAATGGAATTTATTATCACCATGTCGTATTTAAAATTTACGAAATAATAAGCTGAGAGATGAAAATATAAACAATTTGTAATAGTTAACCTCTCGAAATGGATGATCAATTAATTACTCATGTGTTTTTGATGAAGGAATGAAGAAGATGAAGTTCTTGAAAGAAAATATGAGTTAATGGATGAGGATTTAGGACTTAGGATTTGTTTATGTTAGATTTTGAATTTCTTTTATTTTTATTTGTTTGAAGAAAGTACATTTTAATCAATATAATATACATATATACAATGAATAAAAAAATTAAAATTTAATCATCAAATCAAACCATTAATGACATTCAAATCAAGCATTAATTACTCTTACAAATGTGACCCCAAGGGTAATTTTGACATTTCACAAAAAAAAGTGACATTTTTGAACAAATATAGCGTACATCCAAATTTTTTGTGGATTTTCAAATTTAGTGACAATTATGAAAATCTCCCTTTAATTTATTTCAAGTGTTTAAATAAAAAGTTCACAACAACATATAATTCTTTGTTTGCTTTTCTTAAGTATGAGTTAGAAAGATTTAATTAAGTTCTCAACTATAGTCTTCGTGTGAACGATAATTTGGACTTAAATATCAAGTGTATTACTTATTACGATATCGTATACTTGTAATAGAAAAAATGCAATAGAGAATCTCTCAGAGATGCTATAAAACTTTATAAAAAGAAAGACTAATTCATAATTAAATCTCAAACATATTGTTTGATTGTTTACTTTTAAATATTTGAAATATATAAACTACTGAACATTAGAGATTTCTTTATTTTTCTTGTAAATAATATTGAAATCTTATATATATATATTTTTTCGATTTTTTTTTATCTAATTGAGGCGACTTTATTTTTTATTGTTAAATGGGATAAAGAAATGGGATCTTAATTAAGGATCGAACCTCATATCTTATGTGAAATTTTTCTATTGGTGTTTGTTCGTGCGAAACCCGTAAACGTACGAGATTGTTGACAAGTAATATAATTGATGAATTGAGAGTATCGTCCCACATGAAATAAATTCAATTTAAATTTACTAACTTTTTATAGGATTCATGATTTTATTTTATGTTAAACTAATCTATGAAAACGGTAAAAATGTGATTTTTATCAATTTATGGATTATTGTGTTAGATCTGGAATCCACTTATTGTTATTTACTCAAATTCTTGATTTGTAATTTAGCTTTGTTCACATATTCTTAACAATCGATAAAACTATGATATATAATTTTCTTTTACAAGACAAATTAAATTTTTCCTAACTATGATCCGAATCTATTTCTAGCCCGAATTCGAATGATTAGAATGCATTAAAGTTTAGATTATATATATGTTTGCACACGTGATAAATATTATTCATAATATCTATTGCACATATGTTAATTTAGCCGCATTCTAAACTTATTGTAAGTTTTTCAACGCTACAACAAGCAATTAATTATTTAATTGGTGGCAAATCAATTAAATAATGCAATGAGTATGCAAAATTAATCAAGAAGCACAAGAAATAAACTAGACTACTAGTCTTAAATTAAAACAAATAAACGATAGGGTTCATATACAAAAATTGATCTATACTAATATGTTAACATATAAAAACAAAAAAAAAAAGAAAAAAAAAAGAAAAATATCACCCGGATCGTGATAGAATGCAAAAGATGTTGATCTTCAATTCTGAGGCTAAATCTTCAAAATCTTGATATAATTGACCTTCAATTCCTTGCTAGTGCTTGATCTCCTCTCAAAATATAGTAATTAGCTCTTTGTTCTTGATGAATTTGATGATAATATTTATATGAAGAGGCAAAAGAGGGTTTTTTCAATATGTAGCACTCATTCTCTATTTATAAGAGTCAGAAAATATGTCAAAACGCATCCAATTTTGAATAAAGATTCGTCTGCAAAAATGGCCCATGTGTGCACTAGTATAACTACCACGCACGTGCTGTAGAGTCAAATGGGTCTCGATTTGGGGAAAATAAGGTTTCGCGCACACGCCATGAATAGCCTCGAGCGCGTGTAGGTTCACTTCGATTTGTCCCTGAACAGTTTTCAATATTTTGGTCATAACTTTTTCTACATTTATTCGGTTGAGGTAATTCAAAATTCTTTAGAACAATAATTCAAGGGGATACAATTCTTGTAGAAATACAATTTTCCAATTTGAATGCTTTCTATCCGAAAAATGGGTCTCAAGTTGAGGCTAAAAATTCGGAGCATAACTTTTTCGGCTGGAAATTGATTTGTGAAAATACTTCCACTATTTTTCACTCATTTGACTTCCAATTGATCCTATATGATCTTCAATCATCTTTTTTTAGCCCCAAATCAACTATTAGATATTTACACTTTGGTCCCCAAATTTTGGATTTCCTTCGTTTTTGCATGTTTTTCATTCATTTCTTCCAAATCCACCAATTTGTATTGAGTTGAACCTAACAAACATAATTAACACAAAATTAAACTATAAATAATTTAAATCACTAACAAATACTCTAATTTAATGACCTAGATAAGTGTACAAAATACACTTATCAGTACTCTAGATCCAAGTGAATATATTTTAAATAAAAGTCTTGAAAAAATAACTAAATGAAAATCTACATAAATCTACGACAAACTTTCATTAACTACATACAAATATATACTAATCCATAGAAATTCACAAAACTCCATCACTCAAGAACAAATTCCAGATAAGATATACCATTTACATGTAGGTATGTTAGAAAATGTTAATTGGTAAGCTTTGACAAACTATAAAAGTCTAGATTATTAAAATTGGTATTGAAAGAGAAGTGAAGGATTTTTCATTCACAACTTCGAAGGATTGGTAATTGTTCCCAACACCTAATTCGCCTTTTGAGCATCAAGTAAGGGATAACACCCAAGCACTAAGCATCAATCAAGACAAAAGTAAGAATTTACAAGTTTACAACACAAAAATGCCAATAAATCTCTCAAGAACATAGCTAAACTACATCCTCACATAGAGTACTGGTCACATACCAAATCACAAGCCTAATCACTTTCTATCTTCAAGAAAACACTAGGTTTTCCTCTTCACAAAGTGAAAACCTCAAAAGGGGAAAAACAAAGAGAACAAGTGTACAAAAATAGAGAGTTGAATCGTTGTCAGAAGGTTAGGGGTTTGCAACTGATGTGAATTATGCCAAAGAGTTGCATTTGAGAAGTCTCTAGAAACCCTTCATTCAATGCGTAAGTAAAATATATTTTATATTTTTATTTATTATTTACTTATTGACTTTCTTAGAGCATGTTTGTTCCAATTTTTTGGTTTGTGTGTAATATTATTTTATTGAAAAATGTGTAGTTGAAAAGAATAGAAAGAAAAATTTATTTTGGAAAAAAATTGGTATAAAACAAGGACTTATATTAGAATGATTTTTTAAATATCAAAGCATATGCTAAAAATGTGTACAATTGGTTTTAGTCCAAATGGGTAAGTCGGTCTCTCATGAATGACTTCAGTTAAACCATAGCTAAGACTGACTGGGTACTACAGGTAAATAGATTTTTTTGGTGGTGCATTTTAGGGTTTCCATGCACTAAATGAGATGCAATATGTACCTTCCATATAGCAGCATATACAGAAATATATATTTACCATCTTAAATTGGCTTGATTGTCCAAATAATTAAAAAAGATAATATTGCTTTAACAAATCAAAATTTTCCTTAATTTAATCAAAATTGGTTTGGCCATGACTCACTTGATTTCTCAAGTTTTAGTACAACAATCACTTTTGTATAAATCATAATGTTGCTCCTATAGTGATTATACATTAATGTTTTCACCTAAATTTTTGAATTACACCCATGGTGATGATAGCGACTGCATCTAATCTGAAGATCGCGATTGAATATATCTAGGACTAACCTGATTTTTCAAGTTTTAGCACAACTATCACTTTTGTGTCTATGCTTATGTGTTTTATCATCTAAGTATTTAAATTTGAATAATTTTAATTCCTTGATAAAAGTTAATTGAATGAAATTTTTATATTTATTATTTTTATGTAAAATTTCGACTATACGTGTAATGTATGATCAAGACCCAAGTCTATCCATTCACTAGCGTTTTTGTTTTGGAAAAACTGATTTACTTTCATAAGTTTCTCAATAATACAGGAAATAATATATTTTGTAGAACCTAAAAAAAGAGCGGGTGCAAGCGTTAACGCGTTCTTCAAAGATGACATCATTTCAGATCTAAAAAAGATTCTGAATGAATCTCAGAAGCAAATTTTTTCGAGAACGTGTTTTGGCCACTTCCTCCGGATGAAGTTTATTCGGTTACAACACCAAACATTACACAAAATGCTTTTGATGGAAGTGAAGCAGTCTGATGACAATGAAATGTGGTTCAAGGTTGCTGGGAACCTCTTTAGATTTTCGACTCACAAATTATGTATGTTGACTAGGTTGAGGTGTGCTCGAGATGACAACATGAATGCATTCAAGAATAATGAATGCAGACTAAAAATGAGATACTTTAGCAACATAAAGAGTGTATACAGAAAGGATGTGGAACACACATTTTTACATATTCCTCATAACACACCGTACAAGGACGTTTTGAAGTTGGGGATACTTTACCTTGTAAATTCCTTCCTTTACACAACACCCAGCCCACTGTTGTGAATGAAGCAGTGATGTGAATTGTGGACTCCCCTTATATGGACACATTCCCGTGGGATATGAGTTATATCAAAACATACAATTGAACATGAGGCTTGCACTAGAGAAGCTCAACCTGAATGAATATGATTCTAAATCTATAATATCATATAGACTTTCTAGATTCCCACTTGCTTTCCAAATATGGATATACGAGTTGATAACCATGTTATCCGGTGAAGTGTGTAACAAAGTTTCTAGCACTTTTCCCCGGATTTTGAATTGGTCAACGGATGAATTACATGTTTCTGCAGCAGATCTTGACAAGTTGCTTTACGATCTAGATAAAGTATGACTAAAGAATCTCATATACACTTCTCAGACACGTTTCTTTCTATTTTTTTTCCGCTCTAAGTTATGGTGACCTAGCCAAGCGAAGCAAAGTTGCATGCAAGATATTTCATTGGGCTACCTATCAAGGAACCCTCATTTAAACCCATTCCAATTTCCCGTCTTGAACCCCATGTCGTTAACGCTACTGCACACAACCTAAAATGTAAAAACAAACTCAACACATCGAAGGGTGTTGTTGTCACTTGCTCAAAAAGGGTGATCCCCGACGTATCAAACCAACGAGAGGTTAGCAGTAATTGATTTTAAGGGCGAAAAAAATATTAAAGCATGTTTTGAATATTTTCAATATCATTTTATGTATTTTAAATAACATAACTATCATGATCGGTATTATGATATGAAGCCGGACATTAAGAGGGTTGAAAGGTATGTGGAAACGATGTACGATTCTCTGATGGAGGAGCTAAGGCGAAAAAATGCACGTGGGAATCATGATTACGGTCTTGCAGCTACTGATATATCGACAAAGACACCAGACGAGATACAGACTAAGGTTATGCAGTTCCTCCACCCTTGCATGCATGCGCCCAAGGCCATAAAAGCGTATGTTAAGTGTCCATATGAGTAGACTTCTATGCTAGTTATAAACCCAAGATTCTTTCTTTAAACTCGTTCATCGAAGTTGGAAGTTTTCCATACAGTTGATCAGGATCTCCCATAACAACCTCAAGTACATTCTCTTGAGCCCTCCAAGCTTTTCAGTATTTCATAGTTACTTCATACATCTCTGCCATATCATTCATTATGTCAACCTGAATGTAAATAGTACTTACAGATGTGTACTAGTACCTAACACATTCGCCTATCAAGGCGTTGTTCGCCTGCCTGTGATCCAATATAATGTTATCCAACGAGAAAGTATGGACATCCCTTATATATCATATCTTGAACATATCCGCATCACCTATCTTTGAAGCTCTAAAATTCCATTTTGCAGTTTTCCAAGATACATTTAAGCACATACTCCTTATTGTTCGATTTGTAGACCTTAAATTGGAAGTTATTTCGAATAGTGTACAAGACGAGTGTATTCAACACATTCTTGTCTTGAAAAATATGATTTTCACGTACAAATTGCACGTCAAGCTGCATCGCTACAACATTCATTTCTTCAAATATGTCATCTTCCATCTCCAGTGCTGATACTTCAATGCGTGATATGAAATAAGGTGTTTTCGCATTTCTTATTGTCAAATTAGCAATCGAAAGATGTGAACCACTGATGTTAGCTTACTGAAATTGAATCCGATCCATACTACTCAGTACGGGTACAAAGTCTGTGGATTGTAAGATATCAATTAAGTTGATATGTAATGTCGTGATACGTAGATCCCTATGCTTCAGCTCCAAGTAAAATTGAAGGGAAATTTCATTCATTTTTCTGATTGGGGACATTTCCACATCTGTAGAATACTCAATCTTGATGCTTGAATGTCGCATATCAACATTTAGCTCATTCGCTATCATATCGACAATACCCACGTAATTGCAACAAGGAACAAGCAAACTAAATGTATGTACGTCATTCACTACAAATACGTTTATTGCGTCCATTCATGTACAATGGCAAAATAAATCAGTTTGGAGAATTATAATTTTTGTAGAAATGAAGGTGAACACAGTTAGATGATATTACCATTATATGCAGCCTCACAATCATCACGTAAGAGGATCATATGCCATACATTTTTTAAAATGGATTTCGAATTACGTACAGAGACACATAATCCATTATGAAATGAGTTGAATTATCCAGAGAATAGCATATGTGGTGATTATATCCTTCTATTTTTTGAAACTATTTCTACCCATTGTATACATCATAGACATAGAAAATCGCTTATGTAGTGA
>CAIGRB010062553.1:12471-24129 GCA_903798255.1 Fraxinus quadrangulata
CAAATTAAAGATAATTTGATTTTGAAGTACAATTTCAAATGAAAAATGATTTTCATTCGTGTGGATTGACGACCACTATTTGAAAGTGTTTAGACTTTCACAAAGCACTCGATATATGGATGAACTCTAAGTTCAAATATAACGCCGAAATGTGGGGGTTAACATCAAGACTTGTGAACTTATATGAAAAGTTCAAGATTGGGGATGCAACATTACTTGTTGCACATGCATTCCTAATTGATGAATTGTGGAGATAACTTATTTTAAAAGTTACAATTTTCTATATCTTATAATCATAGAAGTATGTTTATGAAGTGAAAAGGTAGAAAACCCTTATAATAATTATAAGGATGATATATACTAAGTCTAAAGTGGATGAATTAGGATGAAAGCCAATTATGGCATTTATTTGGATATGCAAATTGAAATATTTGAAGAATATTCATATACGTATTGTAATAGTTCAATGATGAAATTGAATACCCATGATTCTAAAATCCACACGTGATTGACTAGTGTAATGATCTGATAGAAATCATCCAACCATGTTTGGATATTTATAAAGCTTTAGAAAAGCTAGTTTGAAGCATGTAGCTTTATGATTGGTGACAAGAAACACCATAAGGTTATCATCATATCTACCAACATTTGAAAGTGTGGGGTTATTTGGCTAAGCTTGAAGTACCTAAGCCTAAAAAAGTAAAAATTGGACCCAAGATGATTGATTGCATATTTATTGGATACGCCAATAGTAGGGCCTATTGTTGTCTTGTACAAAATTTTGAGACTCAAGATGTACATAAGGGTACCATTATTGAATCAAGGAATGTAACATTCTTCGAAGGAATAAGAAATTGAAACCGAGGAATGTAACATTCTTCGAAGGAATAAGAAATTGAAACCGGACGGATCCATTGACAAGTATAAGGCTTGGTTGGTTGCCAAAGGTTATACGTAAAAAAAATGATTTGTTTTCTTAAGGTTACTATTGCAACTACAACAATGCATAACCTTGAGATTTATCAATGATGAGTTGGAAGAGGAGATTTACATGGAACAACCTGAAGGGTTCGTATCTCCTAACTATAAACATTAGGTTTATAAACATATTAAGTCCTTGTATGGATTGAGACATGCATCTAAACAATGGACCAAAAGTTTGACAAAACAATGTTGTCAAATTGATTTAAGAAATCAATGAGAGTGACAACTGAGTAAATGGAAAACATACACCAAATGCCTATGTGATTGTATGTCTATACGTGGACAACATGAAATGTTGCTAAAATGCTAACGAAGCATTTCGACATGAAAGACATGGGTGTGGTAGATGTGATATTAGGGATTGAGATCTCTAAAACATCAGAAGGAATTGTACTTTCCCTATTTCACTACATTGTAAAGATACTTAAGAAATTTGAGGTATTTGAGGAAAGTCCTGCGAAAAAACCCCAATTGTCACAAGTGTACACTTATTCAAGAATACGGGGGAATGTGCATCACAACTAAAGTATTTACAGGTGATTGGCTGTATAATGTATATTACAAACTGCACTCGACCGGACACTACGTATGCTGTGAATAAACTTAGTAGATTCATGAGTAATTCAAATCCATGATCATTGGAAGGCTTTGATAAGGGTTCTTAGAGATTTGAAGTATACCTTGACATATGGATTACATTTCACAAAATATCACGCGTTAATGGAAGGACATTGTTATGCGAATTGGATATTCGACATGAAGGATTCCAAATCCACTAGTGGTTATGGATTTACCCTAGGTGGAGTTGCTATCTCATAGAAATTGACAAAGCAAACGTATATAGCTCGATCAACTATAGAATCTGAGTTTATTGCTTTGTGTAAGGTGGGAAAAGAAGCAGAATGACTTCGTAACTTCCTAAAGATATTCCGTGTTGGCCTAAGCCAATACCTACAATAAGTATACATTTCGATAGTATGTCGGCTATTGGAAGAGGAAAAAGTAGCATGTATAATGCTAAGTCTAGACACATAAGTCATAGACATAATACTATTAAACAGTTGATCTCAATGGTGTAAACTCGTGGTACCTTTAAGAGATTTACCGAGAGATCTAGACTACTGCATATCGAGGGGAATGAGATTAAAGCCTACTACGTAAAAATCTTTATAATGGTAACCCTACCTTGTTGACTGGAGATCCCAAGATCTTGGTTTAAATGGACAACGAAGTTATGGAGAGATTAAATGAAGCACTTAGGAAATTATTTCCCAATTCATTCCTAAGATATTAAAGTGATTTCTGCAAAATGTTTGAGGTTAAGATAATCTTTTAATGATTCCTATATCTTAGACTATCTAAGTGGGGTATGACAGGTACTCTTAATAGGAGATCACCTATATAAGTGTAAAGTGAGGCCGTATTTATGAGAATGTTTCAAAGGCTTGAATTCTCTAAAACGCTTATAAAATCCAAGAGTTGTTCATGGTCAAAATGAACACAACAGTGAGAACTCGAAAATGTTAGGGAGATTATTGTGTTGATACTATTGTCTTGGTTTACACCAACGGCTGACAGTTTAAGACATCGTGTTCACTAATTAGCCAAGTAAATCCGATAGTATTCTATTATGGAAGGTTCAAACTCATAAGGTACATAACCAGATGCAATAGCTTTCTGCTTGAACTTTCTTAAGCGTCAGCATAGTCATTTACATTAATTTTCATTCATGTGGGGGATTGTTGGAATTTTGTATCGAAAATTGGTTTTAGCCAATTTTAAATTATTATTTAAGTGGAAATCGTTATTTGGTGAATGAAAAATTAAACCAAATTTAAAGTCACTTAAATACGAAAATTATTGGAAAATTACGTAGAATATTATGGAATATTCTACAAATTGTTTGGCTGAAAAGGTGTCTTTCTATATGAAAGAATGTAACTTTTGACATTATCATTTTCCATAAGATGTGTCTCCTCAAATATAGAGACTAATTTCAATAGTTGTGTCTCTTCCATATGTTGTGTCTTTTGAGACAAATCTTTTCAACATCTATATATAGATCCCATGTGTTTATTTTCATTCATTCATTCACTTCATGATTGCATTATCATACTAATGCATATTCACTTCAAATTCTGCATTTATTTGGAGTCAAGTTTCATACAAAGAGGGTTCAAAACATAAGTAGGTTCGTTAGTCTACGTAATTTGGAGTGCTCCTATTGCGAGACATGGTCGTTGTATCTTTAGAGATGATTGTCGAAAAATCCTTAGCACTGATGCGGGGCAAATTCATCTTAAGGAGAAAGTGTCCAGCACTTGCCTCGACCAATTGCTAACTTATATCACCTTATTTTCTTTTTCTGGTTTCTTTATATTATTTTTGATTTAAGAAATTTTTTAACATACTTTGATTTTATGTAAGGTTTGAAACAAAGAATAGAAATGATAGAATCATACGTCGTATGTTCGACTACGAGAATCATTGGTTAGACTTCTCAAATCCTATTTTAGTAAATCGAATTATGTTTCGATTTCACGCATACTTGTGATATGTTTTGAGAATATAATTCATGCACATTATCGGTGTAATATTTTCTAACAGATTCGACTCACATTAAGTTTATGTGACGTAATTGTATACCTTAGTTGTCCACTTGAAGGTGCTTTTATGATCAAATGTTGAAACTTTTTTTTTTGTGCTGTTTGGGCACATATATTTTGATCCACCATATGTTTTCTTTAAAGGAGACATCCTCGATTTTTATTTCGAACAATTAACGTTCAATTTTAATGCCACATACCATAATGTCGGCCAAATCAGCTTCACCTTATAAGTTTCTGAAGATGAATTTACTTTAGTGATTGACCAACTTTTCTAATCCAAGTTGCAAGTGAATAAGATTATGATAAAACTGAAGGAAGAAGTTTCGCTCTAAATATTGATGAATTATATATGGTTTTATCTAGTCCTGTTAGAGTATAGAAGACAGAGGAGGGAAACTTGGATTGATTTAAGCACAAACAGTAGTACACGGCTCCCTTTCTTATAGCCTTACATGATTCAAAATAAAATAATATTCTATCAACTTTTCTACCTACTACCACTACCCTATACTTTGTCAAATACATAAACTAGCAGTAGGACTAAACTAGTCTAACAAATCACAATAACAAGTACTAGACTATAACAAAAAAAGTGTGACAAATTGGTAGATCAAAATGTGACTTAATATCAACAAAAGTGTCACACTATGTTCATCAGTCCTCCTTGACACTTTTGTTGGAAACACCAAGACAACCTTTCTTTTGGGAGTGCTTTGTTCATCAGAGATGCAATGCATTAGTCTCACAATGCATTAGTCTCACTTCCTTCTTTTCTTGAGCCTCCCTAATGAAATGATACTTGATATTGATATTCTTGGTTTTGCCATGAAACACTGGATTTTTCACAATGGCAACTGGCGATTGATTATCACACAAAATGGCGGTTGCATCAGATTGTTGATACTTTAAATCGTTCAAAATTTTCCTCAGCCATATAGCATGATTAGTTGCTTCAGTTGCGGCTATATACTCTGCTTAGCTGTGGATTGAGCCACCATTTTCTGTTTGATTGAATTCCAGCATACAAGACTTGATCCAGCATAAACGGCATAATCGGAGGTGCTCTTTATATCATCCATTAAACCAGCCCAATCACTATCAGTGAATCCTGTCAACAGTAGCTCTTCTAACTTCCTGAAGCTGATTCCATGATTTTCAGTCCCTTTGATGTACCTCAGCACTCTCTTGGCAGCTTGGAAGTGAACTTGACTTGGCTCTTGCCTGAATCTAGATAGTAAATTTATAGCATACATAATATCTGGCCTTTTAGCTGAAAGATACAACAGACATCCAGTCAAACTTCTATAAACCTTTCTATTGATTTTCCTTGCACAATCATCTTTTAACAGCTTCAAATTCTGGACCAAATGAGTGTTAACTGGCTTGCAATTTTCCATATGAAACTTTTTCAACACCTCTTTGGCATACCTCTGCTGGCAAACAAAAATTCCTCTATCAGACTGATCAACCTCCATTCCAAGAAAATATTTCATCTTCCCTAGATCAGTCATCTCAAAATCTTTCTTCAGCTCATTCTTTATCTCATTAATCAGGCCTTTATTGCTTCCGGTGATCAAGAGATAATCTACATAAAGTAAAATGATGAGCAGATCCTCCTCCACTGATTTGATGTATAATGGTTGCTCATTTACACTTTTGTTGAATCCAAGACTATATAGATGGCTTTCAATTTTGCTATACCAGCTTCTAGGCGCCTACTTCAAGCCATATAAGGCTTTCTTTAGCAAGTAAACTTTATCTTCTTCACCCTTTTTGATAAACCCTTCAGGCTGTTCAATAAAAATTTCCTCACTTAGCTCCCCATTTAGAAAAGCAGACTTTACATCTAGATGAATCTTCCAATTTGAATTTGCAACCATTGCAAACAATACTCTTATTGTCTCGAGTCTGGCAACAGGTGCAAAGGTATCTGTAAAATCAATTCCAAATTGCTTAGAGTACCCTTTAACTACCAGTCTGGCTTTGAGTTTATTGATCGAACCATTTGCATTTAACTTGGTTCTGAACACCCGCCTGCCTCCAATAACATTCTTGTTTCTTGGTTTGTCAACAATCAACCAAGTCATGTTCTTTTCAATTGCAGTCAATTCATCNCAACAAGTAGCCAGGTGTTGCTCTTTTCAATTACTGTTAGTTCATCCTTCATAGCCTCTATCCATTCTTTAGATTGTACAGCATCAATATAGTTTACTGGTTCCAGAATAGAAAAGTTACAAGTAGCATAGATATCTTGAAGAGATCTGGTTCTCAATACTTCATTTTCTGAATCTGTTTCACCTTCAGGTCCAGCTTCAATTTTAATTTCCTCTTCATCATTACCAGCATCTTCATTTTCATTACCAACATTTTCATTTTGAGAAATCAACCTCGGAGCCTCAGTTCTATCCACAAAATTTGACTCCAAATTCCACAAGGATTTCTCATCAAATCTAACATCTCTGCAAGAAACAACCTTGCTGGTTTGTGGATTATAAATTCTGTAGCCCTTGGCATTGTCACAATATCCCACTAAAA
Source organism: Fraxinus quadrangulata (assembly GCA_903798255.1). Taxonomy (NCBI): domain Eukaryota; kingdom Viridiplantae; phylum Streptophyta; class Magnoliopsida; order Lamiales; family Oleaceae; genus Fraxinus; species Fraxinus quadrangulata. The sequence goes on from CAIGRB010062553.1 coordinate 18,600, forward strand.
CTCCAGCCTCTACTTTTCTGACTGAGCTTATCTTGTTTGACTTCAGGTATGTGCATGTAACACACACTTCCAAACACCATCAGATGAGATATGCTAGGTTTAACTCCATATCAAGCTTCATAGGGAATTAGTTTTTCCAAGGCTTTAGTGGGAAGTCTGTTCGATAAATAGACTGAGGTGTTTACAGCCCCAGCCCGAAGGTTTTAGGTACATTTTTCTCCAGCAATAGGCATCTGGCCATCTCCATTATTGTCCTATTTCTCTTTTCACATACTTCATTTTGTTGAGGAGAGTAAGGAATTGTTAATTGATGTTTAATTCCTACTTCCTCACAAAAGTTGTTGAACTGATTGCTGGTATATTCGGTGTCATTATCTATTCTAATTGCCCTAATTTTACAATAGCTTCATTCTCAACATAGTTCTTAAATTTCTGGAAGACTGCAAGTACTTCAGATTTTTCTTTGAGAAAGTAAACCCAACATATTCTAGTGAAATCATCAATGAATAAAATAAAATGCCTACTGCCATTCAGGGTTGAGATTTTCATATGACCACATACATCAGAATGTATAAGTTGGAGTCTAGCTTGAACTCTTTTAGCTTGATTTCTGGGGAAAGGAAATCTAGCCTGTTTTTTCCTTTGACAGATTTCACAAATACACATGGCATCTCCCATCTTTGGCAAGTTTTCTACAAGCTCTTGTTCACTTAAAAGTTTAAGTGAAGTATAGTTAACATGTCCAAACTGTTTCTGCCGTAATTCAGACTTAACTTCAATGCTAGCATAAACTTGTAAATTCACACTTCTCCAATCCAAAGGGAAACTTCTATTTCTCATATCAACTGCCATCAGTTCCACATTATTTTGATCTAGAATTGTACAACTATTTTCCTTAAATACCAAGGTATAGTTTTTCTCAATTAATTGCCTAGTATTTATGAAATTCTGATCAGTATTTAGAACATGCAAAACATCAAAAATAAGTTTCTTACCAGATGGAGTTTGAAAAGAAACTTTGCCAATGCCTTTAACTGCCACATATTCTCCATTTCCAACCTTTACCCTTGATTTGTAGTTATCATTCATCTTAACAAAAATATCTACATTTGAAGACATGTGATGAGTACAACAACTGTCAAGTAACCACATCTGATTCTTGCTACAGACCATTTGATTTAAAACTGAGAACAGGCGTTCTTCAGATTGATCTTCAGAACCTTTGCTTGTTGAGTTTTCTTCTTCTCCTTCTAATTTTTGCAGACTCTTTCAATGTGGCCAAATTACTTATATGACCTACATTGAACTCCAGGCCTGAATCAGCAATGCTTAAGAGAGTGACCTTTTAACTTGCAATGTGGACAATGGGGGTACTTAGAGTTCTTTTGAGTGCCTTTTGCTTCCATTTCCTCCTTTTCATTTTGTGGCTTCTTTCCACCAAAATTTGTTTGAGTCCTTTGCTTTCCTTTTGCAAACAAAGCAACCTCAACTTGCTCTTCTTGCCTGAACAATCTCCTTTGTTCAGTAGTTTGGAGAGCATTTACCAATTCAGCTAAGGAAATAGTGGACAAATCTCTTGAATCTTCAAGTGAAGATATCTTAGATTCGAATTGTTCTAGTAAGCTAATCAATACCTTCTCCACTATCCTTTTGTCTGGAAGATCATCTCAAAGTAATTTGATTTGATTAACCACCTTCATTAGCCTATCAACAAAATCCTTCACCGTTTTAGAATCCTTCATTTTTAGAGTCTCAAACTCTCTCCTAAAGTTCAGGACCTGCATCTGCCTTGTCCTCTAATTGCCCTTAAATTCCTCCTTCAACCTGTCCATACCTCCTTTGCAGTTTCACAAGTGATTATCCTTGTGAATATGGCATCTGAGACTGCTGATTGAATGCAGGAAAGAGCCTTTAACTTCTTGGCTATCTCCTCACTATGTTGCTTTAGCTGGGCTATGGTAGGATTGGCTCTTAGAGGTGGTGGTTCAACTCCAGTCTCAGTGATTTTCCACAAGTCATAGGCCTTCAAATATGCCTTCATTTTTGTAGACCAGAAGTCGTAATTCTCTCCTGTGAATGCTGAAGGTAAAGGTGCTGAAAATCCACTCAAAGCCATATTACTTTCTCACTAAATCACTCAGCTTTTCTGTAAAGGATCCTTACTGGTTTTTTTTTTTTTTTTTGCTGATATTTTCAATTCTTCAAAGACCTCAAAGGGGCTCTGATACCACTGTTACAATATAGAAGACAAAGATGAGGGAAACTTGGATTGATTCAAGCACAAACAGCAGTACACGGCTCCCTTTCTTATAGCCTTACATGATGCAAAATAAAATAATATTCTATCAACTATTCTACCTACTACCACTATACCATGCTTTGTCAAATACATAAACTAGTATTAGAACCAAACGAGTTTAACAAATCACAATAAGAAGTACTAGACTATAACAAAAAACGTGTGACAACATGGTAGATCAAAATGTGACATAATATCAACAAAAGTGTCACACTAAGTTCATCAAGTCCATATTTCATTAGTTATAGAGACAGGTGCCTAAAATTGAGTCGGATTAAATTCATTTACATGAAACTACTCACATAACAAAAAAGTAAGAAATTCAAAAAAATTAATAACAAAAAAGTAGCAGGCTTGCAGTCACATGATTGTAATTTCAAAACTCGCAGCTCATTACACCATGGGGACATCAGGTATTTAACTTACCATGTAGCATGGCAGATAAACTCCCTTGACAATAATAATCATAGACCATAAGTATGTCATCATTCAAATAATAGTATGCCATTAATGCAACAACATTTTAGTGTCTCATTCTTCCAATGACGTCCATTTGCTGCGGTAATGCTTTATTTGTGACATTCACTTTCTTCAATCTCTTTATCCTAATTGTAATTCCATTTTCAAGTGTAGCCTAGTATGATTTCCCGAAGGTTCCTGATGCGGACATCACGCCGAAAGTTATTTATTTATTTTACTATTGCTATTGGACATTATCGTTTATTTTATTTTATTTTTATTGGGTTTGTAGTAGTGGGTCAACCCAAACCCATTAGGTTTTCGCTATTTATTGATTCCTTTCATTGTTATTAGGACAGTTAATGATTGAATGAAATTTTGATTGGCGACGACCACGTCTTCTCCTCTCTTCCTCCCTCCACGTTTCTTTCTCCTGGCTTCTTCTCTTCTTCTTCCATTGATTCTACATCAAAGTGGTATCAGAGCTAAAACTGGTTTCCATCATCAATTTGCATCCCAAACACTGCTAAATAACCTTCAATTTTTCTCCTAAATTCCATCCACCAACAACACAGACCGTTAGCCCACATCTTCCGCCAGACCACAGGCACCCTCGACAATCAACCACCATACAGCCACCGCCTCACACACAAAATAGACGTTGCACAACCAGTCCCACATCACCATCCGTAGAACTCCAAACATCAACCACACTACAATCCTCACCTCTGCGTTCACCGATTCACCCACAATCGCTACCCTTATCGCCGAAATCAACTCCAGCCCCAACACCTGTTGCCATCCAACACCTCACTCATCTCACCGACGGCAAGCAACACTCTCCAGGAGATGACACATCTATTAGGGCACACACCTTGACTTCAATTGGAATTACCGCGAAAAATGCATCTGCTAATTTTCCTATGTCGAGCCCTCTGCTGAAGTGAAGTGGGCTTGTTTCTTTACTGGGTAATTTCTTAATTTGGGTCCTATTTATAAATTTGGGCCTGCTTAAGTTGCTAATATTGGGCCTTGGTTTGGGCCCCTGCCTGTATTTGTTTGAAGTTTTAAAGTTGGCCCCTTCTCGTTATTTGTTTTAATTTTCAATTTGGACCCTGTTGTTAATTTGTTTGAGTTTTAATTTCAGGCCCTACTTGTTAAGTTGATTAGTTTTGAAAAAAAAAAAGTAGTCTATTTGATTTTCAGTTTGGGCCTCCATTTTATTACCATTGTAATTCCTTTTAGTTAAAAAAAATAAAGAGAAAAAAAAGAGAAAAAAAAAGGAGAAAAAGAGAGAGGTATTTTAACATTTTTGCATGTATCTCCCTTTGATCTGTTGATCGGTTCAGTTCCTTCGACAACAAAAACCGGGAGCTCCTTTTTTTTGACTTTGGTGCTCAATTAATTAGTGTTTAGCTACTCGATGCTCAATTATCTCGACGAAAAATAGGGAAGCTACTATTTCTTCGTCTTTAGTTTATGTTACTGTTTCATCTTCAAATCGCATCAATTAAATCTTGTGTTGCATCCTTTTAACTCGTTCCCTACATTTCACGTTTCTTAACCCCTTATTGTGTTACATTTGTCGCTTTTACCCTACATAGATTAATTTCGCACCTTCTTAATTCTACGTTACCTTCTTTATTTTATGGGATTAAGTGCTGACTCGTATTTGACATTTGTTGTATTATTTTACTTAGATCAGCGGTTTAGTTTGCCCTATTCGGATATGCGTAATTCCAAAATAAAAAAAATAAAAAATTATTTTATCAGGTCGTTATTTTCAATTGAGTTATTTATTGATCTCTCTATACACTTCATGTAGTTGGTAGTACATTGCATGCAGTTGTGTAGTGGTCGTCTTGTCATATCTAGTTCTCGTAACCTGAACATGGACTCAAATCAATTTGATGCCATCACTCGCCAATTAGCACAATTACAAACTGAGATAGCCGCTACTCGTGAGGAGAATAGAGACTTAGCTGCTAGGTTATCCACCCTCGAACAAATCCCANCAATCTCCTCCTTGCCACGATGACCGTTTCTTTAAAAAGATTAAACTGGATGCCCCAACTTTTGATGATTGCTTAGACCCTCGGGTATTTACTCAATGGGTTAGGGATATGGATCATTTCTTCGCTTGGTATAGGGTCCCAGAAGACCAAAGAGTTCAATTTGCTAGTTTAAAATTAACAGCACCGCTCAACTATTTTAGGAAAGTGTTGAGGAACTCCTTGAGAGACGACATACTTCTCCCGTTGGGAATTGGGATGAGATGAAGCGGCGACTTCAAGAAAAGTATTTACCCCAATCGTATAGGACGGGTAATTTGTTGGACCAATGGAATACTCTCACACAAGGTAATTGACCAGTGACTGAGTACATCACTCAGTTTGGTGAATTACGAATAAGATGTCAGGTCATTGAGGATGAAGCTATGACCTTTAGTAGGTTTAGGCAAGGTCTCCGAGATGATCTTAAACATAAACTTGTCCTTGGAGGCATTACTACTCTTGACCATGCTGATGCTTATGTCTGAGATTATGAATTTGTTACTATGATGCCATATAGGAATTGTAGTGACAACCGTGCCCCTGTGTCCCCAGCACCCATTTCTGCTGCGTCACCCACTCTATCTCATAAGTCTATCTTTGGGCCTTCCCCATCTAAGGGTCCTCTTGTAGGGGAGAATGAGGGTAAAGGTCAAGAAGTTCCAAGGACATCATCCCCCTTGTAATGTTTTAACTGTAAGGATTTCGATCACATTTCTTC
>CAIGRB010062558.1:6006-18031 GCA_903798255.1 Fraxinus quadrangulata
TTTTTTTATTAGATACAATATAAATATATATCTTATTAATATATATTTTATATATTTTAAAAGATTCTTTTCCTGATTTAAGCGCGATAGAGTTGGGAAACTACGTGACTTCCATATTTTTAGAAAACCTCAACACACTTTTCTTTTTCACACAGACCCACGACTGAACTTCTCTTCACAGACCAACTGTTGCAAAGCATATCCATCATCGCCGTTATTCTCCGATGAAATCCCCAACACCATCATCACGCACGTTTTCATTACACCGTAAAACCATCAAAATGTAAATGTATTCGATCCTTGGAAGCTATATAATCTAAACCCAAAAATAGAAATCTATACACCCTAAACCCAAATCCAAATGGCTCGTTCAAGGAGTGAAGATAGAAAAGGTAAAAGAAAGTCGGAGGAGGTTCATGAAGATTCGTCATAAAAAAGACACAAATTGAATCGGTCTGTCAAAAACAAGTCCAAGAAGAAGGTATTTGAGATATTCACAGATGTGTTTTTCAATTGAATCATTGTTCGAACCCTAAAATTGACTGGGTAACGTGTATTGATGGTGTATTATACATTTGGGACTCACGGTATATTCAATTTGTGATGTTCGAGTTCAGTGCATATTGGTATCCCGTTTTGTGACCCATAACCAATGATCTTTGCTTTGTTTGATTTACGAATTGTGAAATGGATAATATAATCATGTATGTGACCTACCAAACCATGTGTGACCAAACATTTTTTGTGTGACCATTATGCATGTGTGAAGGTTGTGACCATACAGGGGTTTTATTGTGCTATTTTTGAATTAATACGTTATTTGGTCACACATCATGCAGGTTTGGAGTTTTGTTATACCAGAGAAAAGTTGGTTTCCTGGTAAAATTACTGTTATTAACACGAAAGACGTGTTGTCGAAGTTTAAAACCAATCTGACGGAGACACAAAGGAATATCATTTGTAATACATGTTTTGGCCACGTTCTAGACTGCGATGAAATTGTTCTTCAACTGCAGTTGATCCATTATTTCCTCCTGAGGCAGGTCCGACAACCAAATGCAGATGAAATGTGGTTCAATATAAAAGGGTGATTTGTTAGATTCTCACTTCCAGAGTTTTGTTTAGTGTCCGGACTAAGATATTTTGGAAATGTTGATACGAACAGACTGGAGAAGATGTCATCTCGTTTGAAAGAAAAATATTTCAGTAACTTTAAGGTTGTGACACATGAAGATGTCAGGGAGGCATATATTGCTACTGGCGATATTCCTGATGAAGATGTTTCCATGCTTGGTGCATTGTATTTCATCACTTCTTATTTACTTTCCAGAGATTACAAGAAAGTTGTTGAACACTACTTGTTTGTTCTAGTTGAAGACTTTAATGAAATGAACATGTTCCCCTGAGGTAAATCATTATTTGACACGCTTATCAATTCACTTAGGGAGGGGTTGAGTAAGAGAACAACCCATTATAGATTAAAAGGTCTTTGATAGTGTTTCAAGTATGGATATATGAGATGTTTCCTAGCCTCAATGGATGTATAGCCAAAAGGATTTCAAGATAGTATCCTGGGTAAGGAATTGGTCGGCAGATGATCACCCATCGGCTGCCAAGCTCGAAGGACCCGATTACTTCTCGAACCCGGATGTAAGTCTTTAACTACAACACAAATTTGCATGTCACATGTACATATTTTTAAGTCACATAAGCAAATATGTCACAAGTCATTTTAATTGAGTCACGGATGATACACTATAGGTCACATGTCATTTTCATTGAGTCACATATCACATGACGTAGGTCACAGACACATTATTGCATCATGTATAGGACAATCTCACATCACACATGTCAAAATGTTAATGTTTTAAATGTACACCCAATTAGTATTGCAGGTCAACATTTGAATTGATGATTTGTGTATTGTAGAATTTCTGACATTACATATTTCAATGCATTTGGAATGACAGTTGAAAATATATGACTTGGTCCCGTCTGACACTGAAATGGCAATGCCATAGATGTCCGAAGTGCTATATATCAAACCCATCCAACCAAAACATTCACGTGTGGAGAAGAGAAAGTGCAGAAATTCGAATAGATCAGATCACCAAACTGATACATGCAAAAAGCCATGTTCCTCTGGTGTAAAACCATCTACACCTCTTCTCATGATAACTGATGGTAGAATTGGACATGCTGATATTGAACTTGATGATGATGATTTTGTGGACCCTCCACCCAGATGGCAGGGGACATCATCCCACGGTAATTCTCCGATTGGGGAGGGACGTTCTGGTGGCACAAGTAATCCGCGTACACCTCATTTAGCTGAGCCTCCATTGAATGATGTAAGTATTTCATTTCATGTTAGTGCATCACATGCTGCTTGAGTAGGTTCGGCTGCGTGTATAGGTCATGTGTATGTTAATAGTGATGAGTTAACAGGTCACAGGTTACAGTTTTTAGGCTACTTTGAATCAGTTACAGTTATGGTATTATTAGTGTTTGTCACAATCAACTTGGAACTGATTATAGGTATTCATGTAGTGTAGGTGGTACTGAACTGAGAACACAGCTCAGTGGACCAATATCAGAACTCCAGTACAAGAATCAATTGTTGAATCAGCAGCTTGATGAGATGAAGTCACAGATGTCCACGTTGAAGTCTGATCAGCAGAAGAAATTGAACATTATTGTGCGAATGCAAGGTGAAATCCGTGCGGACCTGCTAGACAACAAATCGAACATGCAGTTTTTATCTGAATCTATTACTACCTTGATTTCCAGTACGATGGATGAAATTTTGAACAAATTTAGATAGACATCTGTAGTAAATATTGTGGGAGATTCTGAACTTGTAGACCAAGTAAGTTATTGCTATAACAGTTGACTTTCGAAATTAAATCGTATATAACTGTAGACATTCACTTATTCATTTTACTCTTCAGGGGGAAAAAACAGTTGATATGAAAGGGGAGGGGAAGATGGATCCTGTCGATGAATTTTTTCCATTCGGTCTGCAAAGTCCATCATTTGATCTGGGTATTGGATACATACAAACAACCCAGTCAGAAACATTGAAGTCCAAAGAATTGCAAGCGCATGTCGACTTTGTCATTTCCAATGTCTTGAAGGAGATGGTCTCTGCTGCAAATGAGGTATTAACAATTATTATGTACAAGTCATAGGTCGCACCATTTTGAATATTATAAATCCAATTGTTTCATATGTTTGATATCATGTTCCATTTTTAGGAATCGCCTGTTCCCCCACCAAGCTCCGGATTGCTGGTTAAAAGGGCTCCAAGGCCGGCTAATGCACTACAATCTCCATATGTTGCCATTGAAGGGAAACAAACAAAACCTCAAGGAAATGTAGTTGTCTTCCAAAATTATAGTCAGAATGCAGATGATTTTGATATTGTTGAATTTCAAAACTGGTTCCAAAGAGGATACAAACCCCAGACAAAGTATGAATGTTATCTATTATATGATGTGTGGTTTAGAAAAAATTCTAACTGCATTTTCAATGGATTTATTTTCCCTTGTAGGAAGAAGTTTAATGATAAAGATGATCACATTAAACCACCTTTTGTAGTTGGTCAGTTCCTTGTGGGAAATAAATACTGGTGGTATGAACTTGTATCGAGGGACATGTCCTTGACTAGTTCGGTATGTTGCTAAATATATGTTACATATCCGAAATGTCACATGTAACGATAGGTCACAAGTTCCATTCGTATGATCACATAATAGAATTTATAGGTCACATAGTTTTTATTTTTGGGCACATATCATTAGTTATTTGGTCACATATCAATATTTATAAGTCACAACTTATATTTGTACAATTACATATCTAAATTTATAGGTCATAGGTTATATTTATAGGTCACATATTATTGGTCTATATTTTTTTTACACCACTGTTGTTTCAGTTGTATAACTTTCTGAATTTTTCATTATCCTTGCATTGTCACAGCATATGGATATGTGCTTCTACTACATTCGTCAGTTAGCAAGAAATGGGCCAAATGTGAAATACAGTGCTACAACAACTAATTCGTTGTTTCAGGCCAAGCTCAAGAACATATATCCAACGTTCAAGCAAGATCCAAGCGTAGTTGCCACCGATTCATGACTAATTGACGACATTACAGGTGCACACATCCCGTTGAGCACTCCCTGGGCTGACGTGGACCTTGTGTTTTTGCCAATAATGCCTACTAATAAAGCACATTGGATGCTTGCAGTGCTCGACATAAAAAAGCAAATGTTACTTGTATTTAAATCCTCTAGGAAGTCGTACAAGGATGTCACGGTCCTTCTTGGAATTGAACCATATGTGAAAATTATCCCACATCTCATGAAAGCTCTTGGAATCTGAAAAGATTTGGTTGAATTGAACGTGATGCTTGATTTCTCACTTCCACAACAGAAAAATGGATAAGTTTGTGGTATCCACATTAACAGTACCCCCATTTTTCGTTGGAGTTATATATTAATATTCCATTGTTTCCTTTTGACTGTGGCATGTACGTGGTGAAATATGTTGAATACATGCTACATAACGATATAGGATCAATGCCGATGAAATTTGATGCGGGTAGAGCACGGCTGGATATAGCATCCTTGCTATTAAATATCGGGAAATCAAAAAGGCCAGTAAGAAGTCGCAGCAAACTGGAGGTGCAAGTATTGACATAGAGTGACGGTCGAAATACAGTCTCAATATTAAATATGAACATATAATAGATGAAAAACTGGAGTATATTTTGTAGTTATTAGTTGGGATTTTAATCTATTGACTTGGGATGTTAATCAGTTGCAATTAATCAGATCTTTTAGTTGTTCAATGTTGTTGTCTGGACTTCAAATCATGGTCACATCTAACTTTTTCAGGTCACATGTTAGTTTCACAATCATCACAGCACAGGTCACAGATTTTTGTGGAATATTTTTAACGGTCACAGCTTATGACTTCCAAGGTCATAGCACAGGTCACAGCTTACGTGACTGTGCATAATGATTGATAACATGATAAGGCACATATCTCAGATTTTTATTAATAGTCACAGATCAATTTCAAATGGTCACAGTACAAGTCACAGGGTTTTGTACACATCTCACATTTGTTGTCAATGGTCACACAGGTAAATTTCAAATGTTTACCGCATGCAATAGTTGTTCAATGGTCACAACATTTGTAATAAGAAGAATGTAAAAAATGAACATGTTTTTGGAATGAATATATTTGTTCTTTAAGGCATTACATACGAAAATTGAACCAAAAAAGAATCAATTCATCGAATTATGGTCACTATCTATTATCGTTTGACTTCCTTTTTGTTCTTTGTTTTTCGATTTACTTTGACTTAATGGAACCAAGCTGGTGCACGTTCTACGACTGTGACCAGTTTCACCACATCGTCCACATTTGAAAGTTATGCTCGATTCACATGCTGATCTGAATCTCTTCTCTGTAGGCCTTCCACAACTTCTCTTTTGATTAGATGCCAATACAACATTATCCTGTAAATCTTTGGGCACTATCCATTCCTGTAGATTTCCAACAGGGAAAATGCTTCCTTGGTAAGTATTTCGGTATGCTTCTCTTGTGTAATAATATGAACAAAACTCATATAGTTCCATATTCATGCTTGCAATGACAGCCAATGTATGTGGACACGGTAGTTGATCAACTTGAAGCATCCTACATGTGCAAGTACGTTGTTCTATATCAACAACGAAAGATGAAATTTCACAAGTAACTGAAAATGTTGCCTCATTTACAGGAGAAACCTGCAATTAACGATCAGTCATGTAAACAACAAGTCACAGAAACAAACGGAAAAAATGTGTTAGGTCACAGATCAGGTGAAATAGTTCACACATATGACTTTCAGGTCACAAACGTAGGGATTATCCTCATGTTTCTCATATCTGTGCTCATTTTCCTTAACTGCCTCTCGTACTTATTCGCCAAGGTTGTGAAAGTGCTTTGCGTGGTCTCCCTATGTTTGTAAAATCAAGATTGTGTTATTTCACGCAATGACTCCAACAAAGCTATGACAGGGTAATTCTTGGCAGACTTTATGACCACATTAACTGACTCTACTATATTTGATGTCATTCTGGAATATCTGTTCTTGGGCATGTGAAATCGTGACCATTTCTCAAGCCCAACACCATCCAATGATGGCTCTAGTCACATACTTTACAATAGTACAATAAAAAACATGATGGCTCTAGTCACATAATTTACATACCAGGTAACCCCTTATCTTCTTATTAATTGCGTCGAGTTTTTGCATGTTATATTCGTATTCCGATAAAGTGTAAGCGCGAACTGCTGAATTGAATGCTCGCGTTATGTTGTGACCCGATCTTCCATAACGTGTTTTCAAATTTTGTAGGAAATGATATGAATAGATCCCATAACATGCTCCAAGATATACATTTTCAATTGCATTCTTGATATTATTGTGACGATCCGATATAAAACATAGCCCTTCTCTATCCCCATATGACTTCCTCAAGTTTTCAAAAAACCAAGACCTGTCATTCCCGTTATCACCAATCCCGAAAGCGAGTATGAATATGCTATTATTTGCATTCTTGTACATGTCGTGAACAGAGTCCCACCGTAATATCCATTTAGATACGTGCCGTCGACTACAACAACAGGCCTACAATGTTTCTATCCCTGTATTGATGCACTGAATGCCGCGAAACAATATTTGAACCTATTATAACCATCAAGCTGTATTCCTGTGACCACTCCAGGATTTGTTTGCTGCAACATTGAAAAGAATCTCGGGATCTGACTAAATGAATCTGTAAGATCACCTCTAACCATTTTCAAAGTTTCCTCGCGAGATCTCCAAGCCTTCACATAGTTCAAAGATATTCCATATGTATGCAACATGTCATTACGTATATCATTTGGAGTGTATATGGTGCGCGATGATGTGAATTTGTATTTGAATGTATTTGATGCAATATGACACAACTGACTTTGTCACTTGCCTATGAGTACCCAATACAATGTTCAAAGAATATGTGTGACCTTGTGCAATTTTCCTAATTTTAAACATATCTGTTCTGGCCAGTTTTGATGCTCTGCATATCCAATCACACTGGTTATGACTACACTTCACAAGGTAGTCTTTCTTGTCTGACCGAACAACTACAAATTCAAACATATTTTTGATTGCATATAAGGACAAGGTCAGCTTCAGAATCTTCTTGTTACGAAAAACCACTCATTTCTCCACTTCTCTAAAGTCCGCTACTGATACAACTGTGACCACATGTTTGAAATCGTGACATGATGGTTCTATTATTGATCCACATATATCTGTTGACATATCTAGCAACGAGAATTCCTTTTCATTAGATTGTATACAAATTGGTATTGTGATACGCTGTTTGACGCATTCTGCAACTGTAACCTCTATTTTAATGGGATACTTAGCAGGCTCCTGATGCATATTCTTCAACACCATGCATGACAACACATTATTGTCATTCTTGATTGTGACTAGAGGCAAACCGCTAACCAACTCATAACTCATTGTGACTGCAACCTTAATAGGATCCAACCCAAACTCTGTCATAACTGTATCTAGAAGCTTCGCATACCCATAGTTACGATCAATCAACACCAGTGTTAACTGTGAGCCATTCATCAAACAAACATGATTGTATTCCATTTCTGCAAAAGAAATCAACTCATTGTAACGATAAAAAACACGTCACACTTTATTAGTCATGGTCACATATTGTACATCTGAAGGTCACATTTTTTATATTTTTAAAATTGCAGGTCATATATTATGAATTCAACCTAAACAATAATGGTCACGGACATATTAGAAGATTCGAAACACATTAGTGAACAGGTCACTGACCTCGATCTACGCTAGAACAAAAGCACGACACGATTTTTTTAGAATGCATGTCACATATTATGACTTCAATTTTTTTATGAAGTAAACATGATCACAGATTAATGATAATAGTCACAACATAATCACTGTTAATCCTAGAAGTCTTCATCGACTTCACTTGATGGATTTGTTCAAATAGAGGTCACTAAATCCTGATCAATCATTCATAAAAAAAAAGTGTCGTTAGTTGATTTATGAATGTCAATTCTCGGAATTTCAAATACATAAATTTCGAGAATTGTGACGTTACACGAACATGCAATTAATTGATTTAGAATTACATACCCGATCTGTACGAATCTACCGATTTCTTAGGCAATTGACGTAGTGGAATCTATTTCATGAATTGTCCGATTTCGTGGTGGCCATAAACTTACTGTATTATTCGAATCATGAACTGGAATTTTCTAGTAACGTTGCCTCAATGATTTCTGGTGGTTGTAGAAAGGTAATTTCAAATCTCTGTGACCTTTAATCATCAGCTAAGTAAGGTATTGTATTTTGGGGAGGTGAATCAGAGAATCCGACATTCATGGAAGTCACGCCTTTTTTTTTGGGAACCTGATATATATTTTTTATATCTTTTATATATACATATAAAAGTGTATGTATATTTGAAATATCTGATTTTAGAATTTTGAAAATTAATTTCTTATTTTTGAAATAGTACATAGTAAAAGTAGGAGAAATTGGCTTTTCCCTAAAATATATTTTAGCTTGTCTATAAATCAGGCCGGGTTAACCCACAACCTGACTTACCAACAAGAACCCAACTCAAAATAATATCAAAATCAGTCTCTTCAATTAAAAAAATAGCATTTATTGTGGTTTGATGTGTAATTTTTGAAATAAGTAGGGATAGATTATGTGTCAAGTTTTTATTGGTCAGCACAATTTAAAGTAATGTTTAATTTTTTATGTCTACTTCGGAATTAAAAATTGATAATAAGGGTATTTTGGTTAAATTGTTGCAAAATGGGCATTGAACAAATTTTGAACATTTTTGCCAATGACTATGTGAAATTGGACATTTCTTGCAATTTACTCTAATTTTTATTGCTTTTGTGTGGTAGTTAATATTTAAGGTATCTTCATCCCCAAATTATCCTATAGCCTTTGATCAGTTGATGTGTTTGAGCTTAATATGAATTATTAACTATTATTAATTGTGATTGATTTCTCTTTATTTTATAGGAGCATGACAAATAAAAACACACAAACCAATGATGGACAAGGGAAAGAACACAACCAAATGGATCATCTAGAATTAGAATTTTGTTCCAAATCACCATCCACCATTGACATACATCTGAAGAGTCTCTTATTTCCTTATTTTCTCTTTTTATTTTGCTTACTTGATACGAGTTTGAGGCATTGAAGGCAATTTTTGATTTAAGTTTAGGGTGGAAAAATATTGAGTTTTTAGTAATTCTTTTGTGTGATTGTGTGATTTTTTATTGCGTCATTAAATATGAAAAAGATAGAAAAATGATTTTTTTTAAAAAAAATTCAAAAATATTTTCCTTTTTGTTCTTTTTAATTTGTTTGCTTGTGTTGGTTAGTTAGCCTTGTTGGAAATGTTTTATATATTTATGTGTTAGTTTATGAATTATGAATTAGTTGTATGGTTAGATTAGTTGATGCCCATCCATGTAGAATTTGATAACTTTAAACACGTGAATTTAGTTTAGTATTGTAAAGGAATGAGTTACTTCATATGCATGATAGGTTGAAATAGTGAAACTTATATGTCAAACTAGAAAAAAACCATCGTATTATACACCTAAATTTAGTATGGTTTGGTGGTGATTAAAATGTTATAGGAAGAAACTAATATGAATAGGGATTTCATGTTTGCAAATTCTTGTGTGAATTGTCTAAGACCTACAAAATGAAAATTAGGTGAAAATCATAAATTTGAGGTCAAGTTTTGGAAATAAATACTTTATGAGGGACATTGTATAAAAAGGGAAAATCGATCATGATTCACGAGTGGAATTGCCTTATAAAATATCTCAATGATGACACTTAATGAAAATCTTAAAATGAAAATTCAAAAAGGGATCAAAGTAGTACATAAAATAGAATACGCACAGCAAATATGGGGGAAAAAAAGGGTGCATGAAACAGCACTACATGCATTGAGTAAGTCTCAATCACTTATTTGAGAAAATTAGAGTCTTGGCATGGGATTACTAGTTTAGTTAATTCTTAGAGGTTGAAACAATCAAAATATAGGATAATCTTTATTTATTGAAATATTGATTTGTAATTAGTAAAGTCTATCCAAACTAGAGAGGATATGGATTAATAGAAAAAATTAACCTTAGATCACACCTTGTGAAAAGAGAGTTAAACAAATAAGTTGGGAGTGTGTATCTCACAAGTGAGGAAATGATATATTTGACCATTGAGGGTCGAGAATTCAACTAACCTGTAAATTTATGACGTTTTCTATAATTCTTCACAAACACATATTAATTTTACATTGGATAAATATAATTGATTTGTGTATTATGATTTTGAATTTGTTCATAGATTTAATACAATAATTTTAATTATGAGAAAAATGATAGGTTATCTAACAACTAAGCGAAAAATCAAATTTTGGTATTGAAGAACAAGAACAATAATTAGATTTCACATCAATTTCTTGTATTTATAAATTTTGGGTGATGATTTTCCATTCTTCTTGTTATTTTATCATTAGAATATGTTATGCTAGATTATCTTTATGTTGGATGAAGATGAACCATTTATTTATTTATTATAAGTAGTTTAGCGATTCTTGTGTTTCTTGGTTAATTATGCATGCCCGTTGAATTATTTAATTGCTTTATCACCAATTAGGTAATTAGTTATTTGTTGTCGTAATGAGATTCATAATAAGTAGAACAATGCATGACTAATACGTGGGGAATAAATGTTAGAATAATATATATCACGTGGCAATCATTTAGACAATCGTTTAATCGAATGCGTTCTATTAATATAAATTCGCACTAAGAAAAGGATCAAGTCGTGCCTAGAGTATAATTAACTTATCTTGAAAAATAAAGTTGAATAATAGAATTATCAATTGTTCAAAATGCATGTATGAAATTAATCTTAAATAAGTTAGCTATAATAAACAAATAATCTCTTTTGTTACTTTACATTTGAATTCAACTATGAATTAGTAAAATTCGATTTAAGGTTTACTCACTATGAGATGATACTCTAAACTCACTAAATATATTACTTGTCAATGATTTCATACGCTTACGAAATTTATACGAACACCCTTGATAGCATACATATCATGAATTTGTCGAATATTTATTTTGACAATGAGTGGATTTTAGATTTAGGTGCCACTGTTCATATGTGTCTTGTCAAGTCTAGTTATATAACTATAGAGACACTAAGTCTAGGAAAGTATATTGGGAGACGACTATACATACATTGTAGAAGGAATAGGTGATATTGATACCATGATGCATGATAGGATTATCAAACCTCTTCTAGGTGCATGTCTAGAGCCTTGCAAAGAATCTTATTTCCATTCTGGAAGGTGAGGATTGTGAGTTCAGATATTATTTTGGCATTTTGAAGATTTGTAGAAGGTCTCTAGTGGTTACGAAAGGTCCCAAGAAGAACAGGTTGTATGTCCTTCAATGTGAAACCTTAGATAGAAAAGAGTCAACATTATCTTTAGTTTGTGAAGATAGATCAGACATTTTGCAGAAAAGGATGTAACACGTTGAGAACAACAGGTTGAAATGTCTTAATGACCTGAATTTGCATAGTAAGGATAGTGTTACATCTTTGAGCTTTTGTGAAACGTATGTTCAAAGTCACACATGGTCAACTTTGGGATAGATGAACATAGTACTAAGAAACCATTAGATTGCATTCATACAGATTTGTGAGGTCTAGAAAAACTCTCACAAATGCTGAGAACAAATTATTTTCTATCCATAGTTAATAATCACTTAAGAAAAGATTGGGTGTATCTCTTTAAATCCAAATCTGAAACGTATTGTTAGTTTAAGTTCGGCTTGCCTGAATTGAAAGCCAAACAGGAAA
>CAIGRB010062565.1:9983-24923 GCA_903798255.1 Fraxinus quadrangulata
CCCCCCCCAAGTGTAGTTTGGGTCGAATCTCATTTTTTCTAAAAGAAAAGCTAAGGAAGAACGGCAGAAGAAACAGCGAGATGAGGAATTGAAAGTTATGTCTTGTCAACCAACTAATGGACATGAGAAAGCTATTCTTCCAGATGAAACCTATCTGGAAAACAAGGTTAAGGTTATAGATCAAACCTCTTATCTACATGAATGTGCAAATAAATAAATTGTTAAGAATAAAAAAATAAAGAAAATGATTAAACACTGTTTATTTGGTGTAAATTTTGGTGTAATGGATTGGAGATGATTTTTAATTTGGTGCAAGATTTGATATAAAATGATGCAAAACTTACCTCAAATTTTGATGCAAGTTGGAGATGGCTTAAGACCAGCATATTGCTCCAACATGTACACCGTATTAAAAGATATTCTATGGAAGACAAAGACAAGAATGTCCCACCAATTTCCTAAGCAAAGTAACTTGGGGATGGCACTAAGATAACCAAACATCTTTTGTATAAAATTTATTAACGCTCAACAATTTCCCCACTACATAATTTTTATAATTTTCTTAGCATTTTGTCAACTGTTAAAAGATCAGATATGATTGCTTTGCACTGAGCCACTTAGCATAGAATGTGATTGCACAAGGCATTGAAACATCTATTATCGATTCAATCCTGAGACAAATCTGAGTTATACAAAACCCTCAATAAGTTCAAGTAAAAAAGATTTTAACTTCTCCAATTCTCATCTTCGAATATCATAAACATGAGCACTCATAACCAATAAGAATGATAGCTATATGATCTTACTTCTTTCACAAAGTTAAATGGTTATAACCATCTAACCGAACAAGGATGAGGATGAGGATGAGGACGAGGATGCGCACAAGGAAAAGAAGATGAGACCTTTGGTTCCAATCGATTACTCAACTGAGGAACAATAATCAGTTTCCCCCATCAACGAATAAGGCCATAGCTGTAGAATTGCGAAGCATGTTATAACAGCAAATTCTAAAGAGGAGAAGCCTCCTATGGAAAAAGATGGTTTGTCTTCTGGATTTGGGGATATTGAACTACATTTTGGGGTTTGGGATTTTAGGACGTCTTAATTACGTGTTAAATGATTTAATTAGTTTAAAAAGTTTATCATTCAATTTAGTTGATTTAATAGGGTTTTGAAACTAATTTACCCAATAAAAATAAGATGCAATAACATTCGAAATATTATAACCTTCAGGACAGTGCATACATATGGAGAATGGATTTTTAAGCAGTCAATCTATAAAATTGAGAAAATTCATGTTAAGTTAACAATATATGGAAGTGCATATAACCCATGATTGGTGGATCACATGAAATATGTGATTGGAAATAAGTTTAGAAAAAAAAAATAAGTTTCAAGAAATGAAGGCCAAACATGAATGTAATTTGTGGTGCAACCCTCTTGCTTGAATATCAAAAGTTCATTAGTCATCGATATTAATTTCACTACGTGATACCCTGCATTAATGTCAAGATAATACCTAATCATGTGGACCTGTTAATAATAATAATAATATCGTCTATGATGGCAACTAGCGCATGTCATGACAATTGTCATGGAAATTTTACTCAAGAGACTTCACCACCGTCTTCCGTAAAAAGAGACACATTGTCCGACTTCAAAGAGTTAGTCAAGTCTACTCTGCCTTTCGGACAATATTTTCTGACTGGCCAGTTTTTCTGTAGTTCCGTCTTCGATTTTTCAGCAACAAGTATTGAGTTTTCAGATGAATTATTACTGCCACCCAATCTTCTTTCTTCAGACATTAAAATACTCGTAAATTCTGTAAAATTTACAGTTTCTTTTTCATAAAGACTAAATGAGTCTTAATGCTTTATCCTCATAATCAAATTTAACTCTAATAGCCTCCAGTTCATAAACGATCCCATTAAGAACACTGAGATGGTCTGGAATTTTGGTACCATCATTCATTCATAAAGAATGAAATTGTTCCTTCAAAGTACAATCTATTTAAAAGTCTCTTTGTCTAAAGCAACTCTTTAATCTTTTTTCTAAAGCTTCCTTTGCAGTAAACATTTCATGAACATTTGCGACGATATATTTGGCCAGTCAAAGAATTAACATACCTATTTCAAAGACTATTGGTACCCCTTGGGGCCCAAACCCAATTCCCAACTTTACATTATATAAACCGCGCCAAAGTTTCCTAACTTTCTTACGTGGGATAAGTGTTTGAGAATTTTCAATAAATCAAATTCTTCACTAATTTATAGTTCCAAGTGGATTACTTTGACATTAAATATGTCATTCAATTCTAAATGGTTTTCAATAAATAAATATATCACATTAATCGCCTCGCGGAGTAAAACGTGAATATGCTTGGTCCCGTTATAAACGATGTACGGGTCCCACTCAATATGAGACTTAAAATTGACCAATTTCACTAAACCATTTCTAACACATTCAAGCCAAGGCTTGTGGGAATCCATCATACATATATTATACAAGCTAAAGGGGTCTCTCGGGACAATAAACTCATATGAGTTACAAGAAAAGATAGTCCAAAAGGAAAGAAAAATTAAGAGTTCAATCAATAAGTTAGAATTTCAAGATTGGGTAATAATTGAACTAATTGGAGCTAGGAATAATTGAACTAATGGTTGGGTAATAATTTTCATGGGAATGATAATACAGACTCATACATTCATTTTATTATTTGTAACGTATACTTGCACGATATAAAATCAATAAGTTTTTAGTGACGCTATCGGTGATAATTTTTATTTAATATTGGTTTAAATTATTTTTTACTTTTGTTTGATTTTTTTTTCTTTTTTACTTGATCTACTTATTTTTCTTTATTTCATTGACATGGAACTAAAAGAAGTAAGAGAACAACAAAAACATGCAATGATTGATCCCGATTTAGATGACAGTGATACACTCGTAGGACATGTCTTCGCCATGAATGGATGTATTCCACCAGCCGTATTCGATGACGATGACATGTTTGTAGGAGAGGTCTTCTCCATGAATGGATATGATCCACTTGCCGTACTTGATGATGATGATGATAAGCTTGTAGGAGATGTATGTACCATGAGTGGATATAATACACCTATCTTACTTGATAAAGATGACTTGCTAGTCGGATTAAATATCGCATCCATTGTTTATGATGAGAGGAAATTGACTTGTGTATATTGTAGGAACATTGCATTATGCTGAAAATACTTAATATTGGCTACTCCAGAGGAAGTGAAAAAAGCTATATTTGATAATCCATATAAAGAAAATGATGATGACGATATGCTTGTGGGAGATCTCATCGCAATGCTAAACAATAAAAAAATTGAAGATCAAATAAATTTGGATGAGCCAAATAACATGCTTATGGAGTATCTCTTCGCCATTCAACTAGTGGAATCAGCAACTAAAGAAAAAGAACATGTAAAAAGGAATTAATCATGATGGAGCCAAATGAATCAGTAGCATTAAAGAAAATGGAATTAGTATGTAAATCTCCAATTTCATTAATTTTGTGATTACAGTCGATGAGGAGATCAATATATTCTTAGTTGAGTTCAAACCGGATAATTTAGGCAATTAGTATCATACTCAAAAAGGAAAAATAAGATCTTGGAGGACGTACGAAGTGTGATGTAAAGACAATCTAAGCAAGTCAATCAAGACTTACAAAAATTTATTCAAAATGTCATGAAAATATCATTGCTCAAAGTCAAGTTTGAGACTATAAATCCTGAACTAATGGGAGGCAACCCATATTTCTAACACTTAACATTTTAATTTTGTAATAGTGCATTGCATATAGAAAATATGATTGCATATTACACTAGGATTTAATTTTCCAAGTTAAAAAAAAAAAGCCGGAGATTGACCGCAGTCAACCCATTGTAAAACTTGACCCTCTATTATCTCGTGCAACCGAGGATTTGCAAACCGCAATCAACTTGCGGTTGACCAAAAAACATCAAAAAAATATATTAAAAAATTTAATCTTTGTTTTTTTAATAAAACTAAAAAAAATCGAAAATTTATTTTAAAAATAAAAACAATATTTTTGTTTCTTTTTTGTAAGTCATCACTAGGTTACAATCTTCATTCCAAATTCAATTTGCATAAACTTGCATTAGAGTAAGTTGGTGATTATTTTTCTTGTTCCTTTCCAGGTATTTTTCTTGTTCATTTCCAGGTCTAATGAAAATATTCTACACAAAAAGCAAGGAAATGGCATCAAAAGAAGATAATCAAGTGCTAAAAGAGAAACATTGTATACACAGTAAATATTGCTTAACCCTTCTTTAAGCCTATTTTGTGTACACATTGAGGACAAAGTGTATTTTGAGTTTGGGGTGTATAATTGATGAGGTATAATTGATTGTTTGTATGATATGTTAAAAAAAAAAAATTGAACAAATTGAACAAAAAGGTCAACAAAACTTCTTATTACTTTACTTTATTTTTGTGGGTTGGATAACCTTGTTGGCTAATCCATGAGTATTTGGAATTGTTTATGACATATATATTGTGACTAGGTAATGCAATTTTATTCTAATTTGATATTTATTTAAGTGAGATCACATTCTATTAAGAACAATAGTCATGACAATGATTATGTACTTTTGGATTGATAATATGGATAGTCGAGGTTGAATTAATTTTTAACTTAGGTTGACGAACCAAGATTCTAATGTGTAATAAAACTACTTAATCAATTGGAAGGAATGACGACTTGTTGAGAATGACGACTAATTTTCTTTATTTGTCCACACACTTTTTTATTGCTTAGACAAAAATAACAGACAAGAAATAATATGGAGAAAACAAAATTGCGAACCGCCAAAGTTTTCTACTTGGAGAAAATTCATTACAAACATATAATTTCATTCACCCAAATCCTCAAGTATTGTAGGAAAAGTATACTATCTTGATAGCACCCATCAATTTCTACTCTTCAAGTAACTTAAAAAAAAAAATCGAAATGTTATTCTTACAATTTTGTATAATGCCATTTGGACACTATTTTTTATACATCCTTGTTGACATTATCTTAGTTGTCAACAAATGATTGAATGAAAAACTGTTTCTTTAAATTGTTTAATGATGTATTATCATGTGGTAAAGTAAGATGATACGCACAAAGATGCACACCAAGCATGACTGTACAATGTTTTCCCATAAAAACTCCCTAATGAAGGGCTAAATATAAAGAGACAACAAGTCTATTTATAATAAAGAATGGTGTTTTAAAGGACTCCAGAAATTCGGACTTCTGCCAATTTAATCCTTCTCAACTTACCATCCTTTATCTCCTAATTACCAATTGGAGTCCTTTTACTTTGGCACCTCTGAATCAAAATCTCAGCCGATACAACAAAGGTCCATCACATAAAATGGTATGGTCGTAAAACATGAATGGCGATAGCCAATTCATGCCTAACTTTGTTCCAAAAAAAAGGATGATTTGTGTGTGGATTAATTATCAATTATCATTAATCAATAAACAACAATATGAAAAGAATAAGTTAATAACTAAACAGAATTCAACTATAAAGATAAACATAAGAAGAGGGTTAAGAAGCAAGTCTTACGGAGTCACATCAAGAATGATGTCACAAGTCGTATTGCATTCCCTTCATGTGTGTTCTTTCGATACTACACAACTTCAAGAAAAAGCCAATATGATTCCCAATCAATTTTCCTTCTATGGGCACGACCACAGAAAAATAAATAATAAGTCTTCATCGAGTTGCAAAACTATAGAATATATAATATTAAAAAAAAATAGAGGGAGTATTTTATGTATTCAAGTTGTACCTCCAATTGTGTGAAACTATGAAATTCCATAACCCCTACAATAATGAAAATTAATCCAATTAATATATAAGTTATATTATGAAATTATGAGTTTTAATTATGTATTAAACTAAAATTAAAATAAAACGGAAAACAAAACGGTTATTTTTTTGAAATTTGAAACTTTTAATTTTATGTTACAACAATCTCCCACAAGTTTTAAACTTTTAAAATAGATAATATATATAATAGTGGCAACATAATATTGTGTAATAGGTGTAAATGTCTTTTAGACTTAAACCTCACTCAGTAATAACAATTTTCATTTGAGGGAGCCTAATGGACTAAGCATTGAATTGGTCTCTTAGCCAAATTTCAATTATTCCATACACGGTATCGATTTAGACTCTGTTCATATCGGGTAGCGTCATTAATGATCATGCACTCTAATTTTAATTATAGTAAAAGTCTCTAAAGAATAGGCCAAATGTTATAGCCACAGTCTCTTGGCAACTCTTACATAGTTGAGTCCTCCAAGGGTGCATGTGACTCACACCTCGCAAAAATTCTCGTCTCGGTACTCATTTAGGATTAAACTCTTCCTAACATAACATTATTATAGCACTATCACCATAGGGATGAACGCAAATAATATAGTGTCATTACAAATCAAGGAGTAAGGATTATTTCTATCACATTGAACCTTTTTCATAGGATCTCCAATCATAAAATGTTGGCTTACTCTTGAAAGTGACCCCCTTATGGGCTTCAAAAAAAACCCCTCGATGATTTATGTATATCCATGAACTTCAATTTATTGTTGTTCCTCTTGGACAATAATTTGGTACCATAATATGTAAACTCTTATTCTATGCTTGTACAATTGCACATCTGCAAAATCTTCTAAAAACATTTCAAAATATCAAAGTCACTTCAAGCATAATAAGATAAACACATGGAATTTTTAACATTGATTTTTAGTCACATATTTGGACAGATACATCCATTGAACTCTTGTATTTCACATGCATTCTACAATTTCATTTTTAACATTTTTGAAAAGTCAAATTTTCAATTAAGATTAATAAAATATAAGGTGTTATCTATCTGAAATTTTAAATACCTCCACATTTCAAAGACATACAGCTTGAATTGAGTAAATATATAATCTTCACTATTACAATATATCTCTTATACTACAAGACTTGCATTTTATAAATCAAACTAAATGAGATGGTATTACTTTGTAGAGCTTCACATAAAAAAAACTTTGAATGCGGGTCAATTTCATTATAATTATGAATATTCATGGATATTTAGCACACATATATCAAAATTTTAATACACCCTTTTTTTTTCTTTTTTTTTTTTTTTGAACTTCTTTTCCATAATGAAATTAGCATTCTATTTTAATATAAGTAATTCAAAAAAATTATTTGATCATGTTCATCTAATCAGAACTCCATAAGCAAAGAGAAATCCACCAAATAAATGTAACAAATTAAACCGTAGCGTTATTTTACATTGTCACGTCAAGCTTTAGGGTCTCACGTTAAGGAAGCTATCCTAAAGTGCCTTCCTTTCGTGCGAGTTCTCTCGACACTTCACGATTCTAAGATAAAATTTATATAGCTTACAATCGATTATTCTTCTATGGACACGACTACCGGAATATTAAGAACGAGCCGTTATCAATTGTCAAAACTATAGAAATATAAAATATGAAAAATAGAAAGAGTATTTTTATGTATTAAAGTTGTATCCCCAATTGTATCAAACTATGAAATTCCATCTCTAGTGTATAATTAACCCCTACAATAATGAAAATTAATCCAATTAATATATAAGTTACATTATGAAATTATGAGTTTTAATTATGTATTAAACTGAAATTAAAAAACTAAAACTGAAAAATAGAAAATGTTTTAATTTTGAGACTTAAAACTTCTAATTTTGTGTTACAACAAACTCGAGATATATTTGTTTCTTACTCTCAAAATCTACACACTATTAAATTTAACAAGACTTTAATAATTGAAGATTTATTTATGGATACAGAATCGACAAAAAAGACACATAGTGTTAGGTATTTGATATAATTGGCAAGTTTGTGAATAAAATGGACTAATACTAAAATATTGTAAAAGTCAATGAGTAAGTTGCAAATAGTAAAAATTGAGTTGTATTAGGTTTAAGGTTCGAGAATGGAAGAGAAAGAAAAATGGCACCCCAATTTCGTTAGACTATCGTCATGATTTGGCTCGAGCAGCAGAAAATTTGTCGCCCGCCTATTGTTTTGCCTTCGCTCGAGTGACAAGCTGTCGCTTGACTATCGCTGAACTCTCGTTCGAGCCGCAGGTTTAGCCGAGAATTTTTTAATCTCGATTTCAAGGTTTTTTATCCGGCCCATTCAACCCTAAGTCTATCATATAAAAACCAGAACGTCACTGAACGCAAATTCTAATGTTGAAACATAGAGAGAACTTAAATTCATTGAGAGACTTCAACCATCATTGATTTGATTATACTTGGCAAAGAGTTAATCCAAAGACCAAGCTTACCGAGGGACGCAGAGTTCTTCAAAAATCCACATGAGATAGACGAATTCACAAAGTTGAGGATTATAGAATCCAAGAGGGTTGTCAGATTGTAGTTAGGGGTTGGTGCAAGGACATGCAATCCAGGAGGACTGTCAGAATCTCAGTCAAGAGTTGTAACGAGGTACGCAATCGAGAATGACTGTATTAACTTCATTCAGGAGGTTAGAAAGTTCATGTCGTCGTCTTGTCTGGCAGACTGTAAGTTTGATAGTTTATAGTGGATTTTGACTAGCAAAGCGTCCGAAATTTTTACCCAACTGGGGTTACTCCATGAACATTCCGCATGTTTTTTTACTGCTTTATTTACCGTTTTCATATTCTGTTCAAACATAGGGTATTTGGACTATATGTTTAACCATCCAGAGATAATTAATTAGTGACTTGTTGCTGGTTAATTACAATTTTTAATTCCGCATTCACATCTATTCACCCCCTTCTAGATGTAGTTTGGATCGAACTTCGTATTTTTACCTAGGAACAACCAATTCATCACTTTATGACTAGCACGTTTACAATCTTGTCCCATCATTCAAAATACGAGATTAGTAATTAAGATTTATTAACGAGTACTCAACATACATTTATTTCTTATTCCGAAATATATCATTAATTTTAATACGAGATTAATTTTATATATATATCTCATTAATTTTAATACGATTTAAGTAATTAATATTTATTAATAAATATATAATCGAATAAAAAAACACCTAGAAACAATTAATGATAAGATCATCCAAGATGAATGGTCATTGTCAGTTCATTTTCTGCCCAAGATACATTTATTTCTTTCATCATGTTAGACTTCTGTCTTATCGTTCAATTACGAGATTAATATTTAAGATTTATTAATAGATACACATTTAATAAATTGGTTGTGATACATGTACATAATGTTTTATATATATATATATATGTGGTGTGGTGAGATATAAATAGATTAAAAAAGTTTCAACCAAAAAAAAAAACTTTCACTCTCTTTTTGACATTTTATTTATATGTACACTATTATATACCTTCATTATGTACAAGTAACATCATTCTCAACAAAAAGTAAGGGTCAATGGCATGACATGCATGACTACAAAATTGTATGGTCATACAATATTATTGGTCATTGTCGGTTCAACATCTACTTGTACCTGAATACAAGATTTTTCACATATGAATATTTTAATCATATTGAGCAAAGATACACGTACATAAATGGAGGCAACTGAAATGGTACAAAATACTCACAACAGCAGGGGGTGGTCAATTTTTTGTAATATTTTATTCATGTGGGACCCACCTCCCATGTGAGATTTCCGATAATTTTCTATAAACTGTATTCTGTACGTATGGAAAAAAAATCTTATTTTAAACATGTACCAACATGATGCATGGCATGATATACATGACATAAAAGATGGTATGGTCATTTAATACAAATAATCGTTGCCAACTTGTAATCGACTCAACATACATTTATTTTCTATTCGACAGATATACACTCTCTACTCTAAAATCATGCAATAACTATATGCACACTATATCTTCACTCCTTGCATTTTCATTTTGTTTTTCTTAATATCCCCAATTCGCTCTTACTCGCTATCACTAACATAGTCTTGCTTGATTTTCCTCCCTATTTTCTTTAGGAATCATCATGCAACCAATAAAAGGTTGAACATTTTAATCAGATGTTAGTGTCTCTCTATTCAAAGCAAGTTCCCAACTCTGTTTCTTTTTCATTTAGGCTCGAGTATAGATTTGAAAACTTGGTATTGAAAGGTCAGAGAGAGAAGCATTATTGTTTTGATTGGAAACTCTAGTAAACGATGATAGTAACTTTTGATTGTCGTGCAAATGAGAAAAGGACTCCAAGAAAAAAGAGAGAGGACCGCAAAGAAAACATGAGTCACAACAAAATAGGTACACCCCCACACATTATTAAATTACTTATTTGTTGTGTTTCGATGTATTATGAGTAATTTTATGTTGTTTCTTTATATCTTACCTTGAGATTTACGTTAAGATCAAGGTCAGTCAATTGTTGTCTTTGTGACCTTCTCACAATTTAAGTGTACACGCTATGCATATTTTAAAAAGAATAATGATGATTGAATAGATTCAAAGATGGAAAAATATTGGACAGATTGACTTTATAGCATCTATTTAAGTTTTTTTTCAAACTGTCCAATTATGTGTCGACACGTGTCTTTCCTGTTTTTGAACTTTTTTGTATAGCATGATTATTTTAAGAATCTGAACTGATTTTTATTTGAGAAATTGCTATTTGTCCGTTGGAATTGATACTCTTATGTACATCCCTCTCACAATGAAGGGTCATGGTCAATAAAAAAATTATGGATTCCTCTATTGTGAGGGGATTACACACCGAAGTGTCAATTTCGATGTACACTTTGCAAAACTTGAATTTGTGAAAGTGGTATAAAATAAAAAATTAACCTATTTGTACAATTGTTATTGACAATTGTAATTGACAACATAAATGTTGTCAAAACATGGACCATTGATATGAAAAACATTTTTTTTTTTTTAAATTGATAAATATAATGTTATCCAGTGTGAATTGTCAACCAAAATTATAAAAGTGGCATGATTGTCTATAACCAAATAAAAATAGTGATTGTGCTACATCTACATCACAAATTACAAAATTATTGACCAATAATTAAATCAAAATTTTCGAGGAAAGCAACTGAAGAAAAAATTCCCCCATTTTCTTTTTTATCGGCTCACCAGGGGTAGACAGTGGTGGACTGGTAGTAGGAGAGATGTGTAACTGGGTTTTTTTACGATTTTGTTAGTCAGTCAAATACAATGGAAAAATAATAGCCATTGATTTCTAATCTTATATACACGCACGTATCTATATTAATAGATGTATTTTGATCCCATTTTCTCTCCTTTTCTCACTCTGTTTTTCGTTATCAAGTGTTGAGAAGAAGAAAAGGGCTTTTGTGTGAGAAATTGGTGTTGAAGTGATTTTATGTCGAGAAGTTCTGATTTGGATGTTGTTTTTGGGTCTTCACTGAAGCTCTGTTTCTCTGTTTCTTCTTCTTCGACTGCTTTCTGCATGCAACAATCCATCTTCTGTGCACTCCAGAAGAGAACCCTCCTTTTTTCTCCATTTTTTTCGATGCGTTTGAGGCCCAAAAGGTGAAACTTCTTCCTTAAACCCTTGTGGGTTTTTTTTTTATGTATATGTCAAAGGATTTTTCTATGTGTATATATTTATATTTTTGACATTTTTTGGTCTGTTTTTACGATTTGAAGGTTGATCTGATATATTTTTGTGCTATTTTCTGGGGTTTGATTTGTTTTGTTTTGTTTGCACATTTCTGCCTTAAACCCTTTTGTGGGTTTTTTTGTAGATGTCGTATGATGTTCTGTTTATATTTTCTTATGATTTTTTTTTGTGAATTTTGGAGGTTTTAAAGGTAGATCTGATTTTTTTTTTTTTTGCTATTTTTGTGGGTTCTGTTTGCAGGACTTGTTCTGAAGTAGAGAGTTTTGTGGGATTTCACATAAAGAGATTAAATCTGTTCTTGCTCTTGAGAGGTCCTCTAAATTAATACTCCTTAAATCTTTGATTTTTTTGAAATCTTCCATTTTTGGTCTGTGATTTTTTTTTAAATTTTATTTTCTTTGAAAATTTTGGTATTTTTTAAGGGGTTTGGAGTGATTAAAGGGAAGAAAAAATATGTCACCAATAGTAAATCAAGAAACTTTAAGTAAAGAACCAGGAAACATAGCAGAACCCACCAAACGAATGAGGAAACTACGGATAATCTGCAATGACCCTGATGCGACCGATTCATCCGATGATGAAGGAATCAACAAGAAGAAGCTTAAACGAATGGTTCAGGAAATTTACTTTCCAAGGACGGACTTGTATTGCTTGCCTAAAACCCCTGAAACGGTGAGTTCAGTTCAGGATAGCAACAATGGTGAGAAAAACCAGAAGATGAAGGTTTTAGCCAAAGTTGAAAGTATGTCCCCAGCGCGTCCCAGTTTAGGGAAATACAGAGGCGTACGACAGCGAAAATGGGGCAAATGGGCTGCAGAAATAAGGGATCCGTTTAAAGGCAGAAGGGTCTGGTTAGGTACTTTCAATACTGCTGAAGAGGCATCTCAGGCTTATGAAATGAAACGTCGTGAATTCCAGTCTCTGGCTAATAGAATCAACTCAATTGGGAAAAGTTCAAATGATTCTGATAACAAAACTGAATATTCTGTGGTGGTTTCTAAGGCTGATCAGAAACAGAATCAAAACAATGCTGGTTTGAGCCTCTCTGTGGAATCTAGTGGAAGTGTGGTCTCACTCACTTCACATACATCTCCATCTTCATTGCTCAAATTGGATTCTAAGGCCTCATCTTCGGGAATCAATGGCAAAAGTGACGACAAGATGGCCAATGTAGTTTGCTTGGAGGCTAAAGATGAGCAGAAAGTGGCTTATTCGGGACCAGTGGAGGAGGAAATCTTATCCTTGGCACAAATTGCAGGGGGAATGGACTTGGATTTGGTACTCGATTCCATTCCTACAAATGATTATTTCATGCTCCCAATGGACGACGTTGCCAATGGCTGTGACGACCTTCTATTTGGTGGGATCGACGACAGTGATCAGCCTATTGCATTACCGGATTTCGATTTCAACTTCGACTTTGAGGTTTGCAACGAAGCTTTCACATTGATGGACGAAGCACTCCCGATGAATGGGGCAGCAGCAGCAGCAGCAGCAGCAGCAGCAACTCTCAATATAGCATGCCCATAAATTTTGCAGCTAGTAGGATTATTACTATTCAAGTCTTTAAATTATTTTGTTCTTGAAAGTGTTATACGAAAACTCTTGTTTTTGGAGTGATTGTGTGTTTGTTTTAGAGTTCTTTGGGTTTTCTCGTGCTATTAGAGCCGTCCAAGGGGCTTGCAACTATGAGGAGTTTGTTCACTCCTCAAGTCTCGCTATTTTGCTATATGTATGAAATATTATGAATTTTTCTATATTGTGCACAAGGAATGTTTTTTTATATCAACTAAGGCATTATTTATATATGTGTCTTACATGTACATAATTGTTTACATACATATGACGTCGTGAGATTTGGTTTGATAAGAATTTCAACAAAAAAATAAATAAATAAACTTTTTCACACTCTATTTTACACCTTATCCGCATGTGTTTCACATTGACGTCAATTTTTTGGTTCGAGAAAAAGGGTTTGAAATTTGATTAGATACTAATCTAAATCTAAATGTAGTAAAAGATGGAAGCCAACTATACAATTGGACCAAACCAATTACATTAATATGACNTGTGTTTCACATTGACGTCAATTTTTTGGTTCGAGAAAAAGGGTTTGAAATTTGATTAGATACTAATCTAAATCTAAATGTAGTAAAAGATGGAAGCCAACTATACAATTGGACCAAACCAATTACATTAATATGACCATAAAAAAATTAAGTCATTATAATCAAAGTATCTGTTTGGCCAATTTATCAATAGTTTATAGATGCGAGTATTGAAATATGTGGATAATAATTAGTAGTAATTACCTATGTATATGATTGAAATTAATGTTTACTTTGATTGAATTTGTAAACAACTTATAATTTGTTATCCGGATGGAGTCTAAACTAATGATTATTGAGTTTTGTGAGGAAAGATAGAAGACAAAAAGGATGAAGGGATTCAATAACCAAATAATCTTTTTTATTTGATTTTAATATGTAGTTTTGTCGTAAAAAAATGAAGCCAGAAAGTTCCTGAATCACCTCCTTGCCTAGTCACCCTTCTTTTATCCTTTATCGACTGCCGGAGCTCCGGGGAGCTATTTTAAAGTGGCTGCCGTAGATAAGTAAGGACTAAAGATGTCAAGAGAAAGAATTTGGTTACTAATATTTTTTTTATTTTTGTTACTCATCTTTTTTTCTAAATCCTTGAGGAATTTATAGATTCCCCGGAGGCTTCTTAGCCTTTTGGTGTCGTGTGGACAATAGTTGCTTTGTTATTTACAAGTCTTTAACAAATTACAATCCTATATGATTGCACGACACATAACTCTCGTCTATTGAGTTGATTGTTACTTTCACAAGATTTTATAAACCATCTTTCCCATTTACTTCTTTAACTGCTTTTGCCACGTGACACCTATTTTATACTGGCGTTGTGGTTAACAAGATATTTATATACTTCTCTTTGAGGAGACAAGATATCCTTTTACCTCTAGTATTTTCGGTTGTTCCGAATTAATTTATAATTCAACAGCTCGTCCTAAGCGTTTTAGTTCGATTACAAGACTTTGAACTCAAGGGTTTGGCTTCACCCATATGGCCCCTTTTGAGTTTTGACTTACCGTTTATTAGCTAAACTTACTCCTATTCGCTTACAAAACTACCGTGGTCAACTCTCTCATTTAGTATCTAGAAGACGAGTTAAAGATATCAAACAATATTGTTAAATAACCATATACTATGACAAATAGTTGAAATAACCTTATATGTATTTGAG
>CAIGRB010062592.1:2975-20059 GCA_903798255.1 Fraxinus quadrangulata
GACAAATTTGGTTACTCTTGTTCAATTGGAAATAATAAGTTTGATATTTTTCTTAATTCAAATATTGTGGGTACCAGTCCTTTATCTGGTTACGATAACCTATATTGTGGATCATTTCCTCCGCATTCTTGGAATGATCAACAGTCATTTATTACGTTCATAGACGAATTTTCCTCAATATGGCTACCTATATTTCATCTATGAGGAATCTCAAACACTGGACATGTTCACGGCATACATGACTGAGTTTGAAAATCAACTCAGTAAAAGAATTTAACGAGTTCGATCTTACTATAGTGGTGAATACTATGAAAGATATGACGAATCAGGAGAACAACGTCCAGAGCATTTCGCAATATTCCTAGAGGAATGTGGAATCTACCCACAGTACATTAGGATCTTTCTAGGAATAAGCATTAAAGACTGCAGCTTGAAGACATTGTTAAGGGGTTACAAATATTTTAAAGGTCCCACTATTATGTCAATTTTCAAAACGGGAAATGTTCGGTTTCTTGATGATATAGAGTTTGTAGGTGGAGATAAGGTTATAAGATTAATGATCCCCTATACACAATTAAGAGATTGTTCCAGAAAAACAATCTCAACAATCTCAAGAACAAATGTCATTAAGGATAAATCCACTATAAAAGAGAGAATGACAATTCGGATGACTTTATAATTTTTCTCCAAGAAAATAAGGATGACATGGATTGATGAAAGAAGACAGAAGACCTAATCAATCAACTTTCATCAAGCCTGCAAAGGAATAATTCTAAAGAGTAGATTGAAGTCATGCATAAAGAGATAAAGTTCATAAGTAACAATGACGTTAATGAACTCATCATATTGCCGAAGGTGCGAAACCCATTGGTTGTTATTTGGTATTTAAAATCAAGAGGGATTCGAAAGGTAATGTGGAGAGTTATGAGGTTTTGTCTTGTTGCAAAGGGCTTTACTCAAAGGGAATGCATCGATTAAAAGAGATTTTTTCTTCGATTTTTATGAAAGACTCTTTAAGGACAATTATGATATTTGTGACATATTTTGATCTTAAGTTACATCAGATGGTTTACAAATTAAAGAAATCCATCTATGGGCTTAAGCTAGTTTCTCGTCAATGGTATCACGAATTTCATCAAATAATCATCTTGTATGGTTTGGAGATGAATTCAGTTGATGACTGTGGATATCACAAGTTCAGTGAGAGTAAGTATATTTTTGGTATTGTATGTGATGACACACTGCTTGTCTGCAATGATAAACTTATTGAACGAAACCAAGAAATTTCTGTTATGAAATTTTGAAATGAATAATCTTGGTGATACCTCTTTTGTATTAACGATATAGATACACAAGAATCATTCTTGGTGTATTTTTGGATATCACAAAAGAGTTGTATCGATAAGGTTCTTAAAAGATTTAAATTACATATATGTAATTCAGTTGATACCCCTATTGCTAAGGGAGACACGTTTAGTCTCTATTAATGCCCCTGAGGATAAATTTAAAGAAAAGAAATATGTAAGATTTTCTATGCTTCAGCAATTGAGAATTTAATGTATTCTTATGTTTACACACATCCGGATATAGCATTCATTGTTAGAATGTTAGGCAGATATTTAATTAACTCTGGGATGGAAATTTGGAAAGCAATCGTTAGGTTATTCGGAATAATATTTGGAAATTTGGAAAGCAAACTCCATAATCACGAATCCATTTACTAAATGGCTACCACCCAAGGTCTTTCATCAGCATAATATTCACATGGGTATTGCATTTTTATGATATGTCAATTTAGTGGGAGTTTGTATTTGGATGTTGTCTATTTTATACACATATTTTGTCCATGGATATTCGGTTTATTTCAGAAATAAAGTATTAAGTTCAGTGTCACTCTGATTAAAGTTTATGGTTGATCTCACTTAAGAAATAAGATTGGACCAGTTGGAAATAGGTATTGTAAGATCGCATTGCATGTAATTTCCATGCCACACATCCATACTTGATCTATGTTGTCGAATATGTTGGTGCGGTGACCATTGATGGGTTTAGTTACCAATATGAGTGTAACGAAGGAGGCTTTGATCTCATGCTGACATTGTAGATGAACCAGATTGTAACTAAGGGGATGTTTCAAGGTAAGATAGAATTTGGTGCGCACTTAACGTTATACAATATAATTGTTTCGGATTACTCATGTAGTCCAAGTGAGAGATTGTTGGATTTAATTTCTTATGTGGGCTACATAGTTAATTACAATTATATTAGGCTATCTGAATTAATGGGTCGGACAAGTGATCTAACTATTGGGTAACTATTGGGCCCTAGAAACATCTAAATGGTATGGGCTTTGCAATGTGTAGAGACCAGACTCTAGTCCAATTAGGGTTAATGGAAACCTAATTGACTAATATATATAAAGAAATCTTATGTGGTTATGGTCCCCAAGCCAAATCACAAATCTGTTCATGTATTCTCTGCTGCATCCATCTCAGAGGGAAACCAATTGGACACTAAGGAAATTTGGCTGTGGAAGATCTAACCATGTTGCAGACAAAGCCAATGGATTCAGATAACGTCAATGGATTCAGGTAACTTTTAATTTACTTGTTTTGGTGATTTAACATGATTGATTTTGGGAAACTAAAGAATTATAGATTTTGGACTTACAATCTTGACATGGATAAATTCAATTTAACATCTAGCACTTCTACACTCCAAGTGGATAAATCGCCTAATTCATCAGCAGCAAGGTTGGCTATCCCAGTGCTACCCTTCAACTGATAACGGTGCTCTGGCCGTAAGCTCTCAGCTAAGATTAAGCATCAGCATGGCGAATCCATGGATGGGTCAACTACTATAAAGCCAGAGATGCTCATGCTAGGTTCGGGAGAGCCGTCTTTGGAAGAAGAAAAAGGAAAACAAGAAGAAAAATAAGCAGGCCAAGAAATTCTAGGTTTTGATTTCCCAGATTTGGGGTTGGGGTGGGGGTGTATGGAGAAGAAGACAGTGGAAATGAGTTTTTAATTATTTGATTTTGGTTATTTTATTTTAAAAATGTAAATTTATCAATTTAACATTTTAAAATTAGTCAAAATTATTGTCTGAGTCAATTATTTAGTCAAATTAACTATCAAACTAATAGAAACTATCCATTTGGACTTTAGCTGCGACATTTTGAAAGGTTTGATACCGTGGGTGGCACAAATAAAAGATTTGGACAAAATCTGTTAGTTAATGAAAGACTTGGTACCGCTACTACAATTTTTCTTAAATTTTTTATCTTATTTTTGAATTATAATCTTTAAAAGTTTGCCCGAAAGTAATTTCCATTTCTTACGATGCCATTCACCCCCACTAACCATGACAACCGTCAAGATTTACTAAAACCCTAGTGACACTTGTCCTACATGCTCATGACCATTTCTGCCACGTCATCACTGACAATGTACATTTAAATAGAATGCCAATAACATTAAAAAGCTAGCTTCTACGCCTAAACTTTTCTATATTGAGTAAATTCTTTATTCATTTTTTCTCAGAACATTTTGACACCTTACAATGGGAGGTGATCGGGGACGTAGATCCCAACCCCTCTCGCATGCAAGTCTTGCTGATCGAGTTAGAACAATCTTGATGGTGATCAAAATTGATAAGTATGACGTCCAATATTGAAATAAAATGTCACGTTATCGAGTCAGAATATTGCAATTTATTTTCCAGTGAGACGATTATTATTGCTCCATGGAAGGTGATGCAACATTAAATAATAAGATCAATTATGGATATGGATATGAGAGATACATCTTAACATTTAAAATAATATTATCTAGCATTACGAATGTAGAATATCAGTCTAGTTGGCGTTGCATGATATTTTCAATTAGAGTGTATTTGATTGACATAGAAAATATATTCTATAAAAGAAAATATTTTTCTTATGAGGAAAACAAAAACATACTTCCCCAAAAAAAATGTTTTCCTTAAAAATAAGGAAAATTAAGCGTATTTTTAAAAGTCGAAAAATATTTTACATGGAAAAAAATAATAATCAAACACTTCCAAATATGAATTTGAGTGAAAAAATGAAACTTTCCATAGAAAATAAAAGCAATCAAACACTCTTTTAGGGAAATTAAATTATCACCACAAATTTGTTTGCTGCAGCATAATTTTAAATATTTTTTTATCTTCTTAACTGATCCTAAATAAAATCACATAAATAACCATAATTTCAAAAAAAAAAAAAAAATGGACTGATAAAAATTACTCTTTCCATTGCAACCATTAACTTGTCCTTTTTTCCCTCACGGTGGTGGATGGTGCAATTATTTTGTCCCTCTGCGATGGTTTTTTTTCCCTCAGAATACTTGTTTTTATTTTTCGGCAATGGTTATGGTGTATTGTTCACTTTATATATTAATCTTGCGATGTATAAAAAACTTGTATATGATAAGTAATTAAAAATATTTAACTTATAGTAGGAGGTAAATCACGCAATTTTGTTTGGACAAAATTAGAATATTGTCTTTGGGATAATTGTGTGTGGGGAAGTCCTTTTTGTGCAGATTTAGTCCCTATTTGCCCCCTTCCTGCCTTTTTAAAATTCATATTTTAAAATTTATCTACAACCACACATTTATGTGATTTACAATGTTATTAACTTTACAATTATACATTTTATCAATATTTATTGAAATTTACTAAAAAAATAATTTTTAACAAAATCAAACGTTGGCTTAAAATGGAGAGCCCTTATCATGGAAAGTGATCAAATTTGTGTACAAATTAAAATTAGACCACTTGATTACACCAAATTGAAGATAAGTACTCTAGTGCCCAATGTTTTCAGTGGGCACGATAATTGGTACTCCAAAGGTGCGTCCTTCCCGGGTTCAAAGTTGGGATTAACAAGAAAATAAAGACCAAAAAAATAAAAAATAAAATTGTCCACTATCATGTCCATAATCAAAATCATTTGTAGCCATAAAATTAAATTAAAAAATCTACCAAGTGGATCCCCTGTATGGAATAGTTTCAATAGTCCTTTTTTACTTGCCTATAGCTTTTGACATTGCATGTGCATTCTGTGTGAAAAGCCAGAGATGCTTTCCGTATTGCAAAAGTCAGACAGCGTCTATAATGAGACTTCGTACGCGGAATACTCTTCTCTCCGGACATCTCCAACCCCACGCCAAAATTGAGTGGCGTGTGCATCACGATCTTTTGAACTCTGCATTAAGACTATAAGAGTCTGTTTGATTGTAAGAGTGAAATTGTCAATTAATTGTGTTTGGTTAGTATAATTTTTCACCAGAAAAATATTGAAATTTTGAATCTTTTGATGTATGTTTGACTTTGTTTTCCATGAAAATTATCCATTAAATGGAAAAAAAAAATTATATTTGGAAAACAAATTCAATGAAAACATGGAAAAGGGGTCATATATTTTGCCCAAAAAAATTTAGCTATCAAACAAGACAAAAGTTGGAACTTAGTCCATAGAAAATATGATGAATCAAATAGGGCCTAATTGTAAAATTATAGTGGTGTATTTATGTATAGTTGTAATGTGATGAAATAAATAAATTTATAATGATAATACAACTATCCTTCCAAGTAAAGTTGAAAGAATATAAAATCCATTTAATTAGATATATGCTATAATATTAATTAAATTGATATTTAGTTTCCCCATGCTAAATAACATTATTTTATTTTTATGGCGTGAATTTCATTCAACAATTTTATTTCAATTTTTTTTAATTTGATAACTATAATTTAATTGGTTTCATTCAAAGACAAGTGGAATTCGCACTCAATCAAAGACAGCCATCTTATGGCTGGGAACCGGGTCAGAGATAGATAAATAAATAAATAACTTCTATTGAACTACTTATTTATTTATTTTTAAAATTGCTTTTTAAATTTTTATATGTAAGTTTAAATTTAAAAAAATAAAAAATAAGATTGAGAACCTCTTTTTCTTATATTTTATTTTATTTTAATTGGATCTTAGATAAAATTTATTGAAGAAAATACATTTGTAAATATGGGCTTAATCTAAATGTATTATAGTCGGTTTATCTTTTTGTAGACATCTCTTAAAAAGAAAATTGATAAAGATATGAAATACAAAAAATATAAAGAATTTCTTAGACTGAGTTTAGTTGCAAAAAAATGAAAGTTTAAAATGTTTTGAAAATAAAAATTTAAAACAAAAAAAAGGTCGTAAAAAACAATAATAACACTAAAAAGAGCCTTCGTTGACCATACTAAAAAAACATTAAAGTATAGACAATTTCGTTAGTCAAATTGACGAAGGTGAAAGGAATTACCTTGAATGAAATCAAATTAAATTATAGTTATTTGATTGAACAAAATCGAAGTACAATTATCTAATTGAAATCAAATCAAAGTATATATAGTTACCTTAAATATATTTACCCTTTTGTCAAATCATCATCTAATGGACACAAAGGATGACTATCTTTGATTGAAAAAGGCGTCATAAAATTTCGTTAGCAAATTAACGAATGTGGATGGTGCTATGTCGAATTAAATTAAATTAAATGTAATTATCTAATTAAACAAAATTAAATGTACAATTAACCCATTTAAGTCCTTGTTTAGGCTCATTTAAATGGAAATTTCTAATTTTTTTTTAAAATATGGGCCAAACATCGGCTAAATATAACTAAATCATAGTTATATCAAATGGATCCAATGTAAAGTCCAATTTTCTTCTAGAGCATGGCAATTGTAAGGTTGGAATGCGAGGTATTCATGCCAACCATCACGTCCCACTATGCATAAGTTTTGGGGGATAGTACTCCACCGACTCCTTCAAAGGGCACATCTTATTCAATACTTCATGCACACAAATTACATTTCTTGGATCATTTTCAACAACTAACTTTTCTTTCTAATATCTCATAATAAGACAATTTTGTTGTAAATATAATAGTATTTATGAATGATTTTTATATCACTTATAACACTAATAATCATGACTGTTGTATCCATTGTAATTGTAATTCTTCTCTATCAACCCCTTCAAAGGGCACATCTTATTCAATACGTCAGGCACACAAATTACCTTTCTTGGATCATTTTCAACAACTAACTTTCTAATATCTCATAATAAAACAACTTTGTTGGAAATATAGTAGAATTTATGAATAATTTTTATATCACTTGCATCACTAATCATTATGACTATTGTATCCATTGTAACTGTAATTATTCCCTATAAATATGAGATTTGGTTCTTAATAAAACACACAAATTTATTGACTTCTATATTTTGTTCTCTCTTTTCTCTCTAATTTATAACACGTTATCAATACGATTATCTCAAAATTAAAGTAGATTAGTTAGAAGGTAATAATTTTTAAGCAAATTATGCGTCACGTTTGCCAAAATCAATTTGGTGACATATGAATTTTATATATATATATATATATACAAGTTATACTAGTGAATGATTTTTTTGATATACAAAGTGAATGATTATTTTATACATGGTGGAATGATTTCTTCATAATTGTATGGTTGCAACTTTTGACTTTCCACTGCAACGTACACAGTTTCATATTTCTTCCTAGTCACTCAATTTTTAATTATACATACATGCGTACCATCTTTTGTACCCAACTTTTTGATTTTACCATAATTTTGTGTATTGGTTCCGGTGAAATAGCTTTATAGCCGCGTCAATGATTTTAGTAATTGATGGCTGCGAGTCTTCTTTTTCCACTTTAACAAATTACCATTGTCTGATTTATTATATGTGTAACATGATGTTAAATAATTCTTTATAATTCACTTTTTGTTCCTGGAATACTTCTGGAATTTCTTTAAAATATTCTAATTTTTAATTATGACGTGAAATTTCTCTAAAATATTTCAATC
Source organism: Fraxinus quadrangulata (assembly GCA_903798255.1). Lineage (NCBI taxonomy): Eukaryota > Viridiplantae > Streptophyta > Magnoliopsida > Lamiales > Oleaceae > Fraxinus > Fraxinus quadrangulata. Next base: position 10,890 of record CAIGRB010062592.1, read on the forward strand.
TATAATTATGTCGCAAATTATCACTGCCTTAATGCATGGTTCGAGATTTTAATGCACTTAATAATGTATTAATGCATAATTGGAGATTTGAATCCTGCCTTGTGTGTATATGAATTTTTTTCCTAATACATGTATGATAATTAATATTTTTTAACTTGATTAAATTTTTTAGATATTCTTCTATAAACTTTAAATTGATAATATATTTATTATACATGCAGTTTGGTGAATGGTTTCATCACAAGCAATCAAATCAGGAAAATAATTTGACGTATACTCTCCACAAGAATGTCCCATGAAGTTTCTCAAAGTCATCACGTAAGGCCATCAAAAATTGTAACAGTCTTTCTTCTTCTCTTTAGGAGATATAAGGAGCAAATACCTGTAAATCTGTGAATTTTGTGAGTATCGTTGATCCCATAGTTTGTTGTAGCGGCAATTGAAAGGCGTAAACATTAGTCTCTAACTGATACTTTTTTGTAAAATTAGACTGTATGTCTAGCCTAGTCAAATGCTCCCAAACTACCTTAATAATATCACACTTAGCCAATTTCGAGTCTATTGGCTACACAACAGAATATTAATGCAAGTAATAATCTTCGAATTACCGAATTACCAAGAATCATTGTGACTTCTAGCTATTGCAAAATAAACAAATAACTACTAATATAAGAAATACAAAATATCGAGATGCAAAATCAAAAACTTATTAAAACTGCATTCATTATTTCTTTTAAAGTGCTATTTTTTCTTCCAACAATACTATTTTACTAGGATGAATAAGGCTTTAAGATTTTATGTATAATTCTATGTTGTGCATAGAATTCAGTAAATGATACTTCATAAACATCACATCGATCACTTCACAAGTATCATTAACAACAGAAGTATCATTAACAACAGTAATGAAATACTTCTTGTTACCTATGTTTTGTACTAATATTATATCACATACGTCTATACGAATAAAGTGAAGTGGTTTCATATTTCTTTTGATAGATTGAAATCATGACCGTGTCAATTTTTCCTAAACACAAGTATCGCACTATTATTTATAATCAATAAGGAACGCAGGTATACAATTCAAGTTAATTAAGCTGCGCAAAATATCATAAATAATATGTCCTAGTCTACAATGTCACAAGCTAAAAGTCTTCTCGTAAGCCAAAAAAAAAAAATTCATTCATTTTTGGCTTTACAATTATAACATTGAACTTAAAGTTTCCATCAAACGTATAATCATTGATAACAAACATTACACCCTTAGAGAAAATGACTTTGTTTATCTCAAATACAATACGAAAATCATACTAATTCAGAAGGGACCCATACACTAGGTTCTTACAGATTTCTAGCATATACGACACATTGTTACGAGTCAACTATTTCTTAGAATTCATCTTTAGAATCACTTTACCTTGACCCTTGATCTTGGATGTTGTTGAATTTCCGATAAACGACTTTTTCTCATTCTCATTTGCTTGAAACAAAGTGAACAATTCTTTATCATAACATGTTTATTACGTAAAATCGATATCAATTCATGTTGAATTTCCGATAAACGACTTTTTTAATATCAAATAGGAAAAATAAGTGAGATTATGAAAAAGGTCAACCTAGGACAAAAGACTTGTATAACATATGAAAAAGTCCAACCTTCTAAAGAGTTGTTTTGTAAGACCACTTGATATGCGACTCACATCTTTGCATACGATGACTATAAATTTTATTTTATTTTTGCATAACAAGAAATAGACTTCATACCAAACTGAGGGAAAACAATCATCCATCACTCTCTATAATCAAAACTTTCTTTTACTATGATTAGCGTTTCCTTTACCAAATAAACTATAAAATTGTAAAATCATTTTATAAAAATAAATTTCCAATCTGAGGCACAACTTGATTAATAAAGAAGTTCCACCTTCCTTTTTTATTCAAATTATGATATGTTATATCGTGACGTGTTATAAATTGATGATAATACGAACGTGAAATATTTGTTTATTTATACATTTTACTAAATTAAAGTTTTATTTGACTTTAAGACAGGTTGCGAACTTGCATGCTATGATTTGTCACCCTTTTTTCGGTAGCTAAATCAGTGAGATATGTCTATTTTCTATTTATTTTAAAGTTCTAAAGAACACACACACTTTATTTAATTAAATTTACATCTTCATAGACCCGTGATAGAGTAACTTGAACAAAATATAAGAGTTACCGTTGCAAGCTTAATATGTTTATTTTTTCACTTACATATCCAAATTAATTATGCTACATGCACATTGTCTTTTACATTTTATCATGTAACAATATATCATTGGACAGTTTAAATTTTACATAATTTTTCCACTCAATCAAAATTTGCCAACACTGCCAATGTCAATCATAATGTCAAGAAAAGAGTATACATTCAGCATTTTCCTATCCAAATAGTTCGTACAAGGGTTAATGGTGCTAGTTTAAGATAGGCTGTAAATAATCATTTTTCAGTCTTAGCTCTTGTTTATCAAAGCTTTTTAAAATTATAAATTGCCGAATTTATAAAATGTGTGATTAAAAAGTGAACGATTCTTGTTAATGTAATAAGATAGATTGTTGAAAATAAAGTTTGACAAAATTATAAGCTGAGAAAAAAAAAATCCTTTATTGAAACAGTGACTTAATTATGTTTTCTTGTTCGATTAAATATCCAAATAGTTCACTAAAGAAAGTGGACAGCCACTATGACGTGCGCCATACCAAATAAAGCTCGTACGTGTATTTATAGATTAATTTTTAAATATATCTTGCAGTATTTTGCACTAATAATAAAATAAAGTACTCCGATGCTTTCTTGACTTTTGACACGTACGAGCTTCCTCAGTTATAAACTCAAGATTTCAATTATACAAGGGAGTATGAAAGTTGACAAGTAAACTATTTGTGTATTTATAGATTAATTTTTTAATATATTGTTATATAGTCCCACTTTAATCGACTTGATATCGATTATTTAATTGAATTGGATATATTAAATTAAGCAATCTCGTGCAACTTTGTCTTGGGCTTAAACTTAGGCTCGTTACGCTAAATCTACTCGATCTATTCACTTCTCTATATATATGTGATATCATTTTATAATTAAGGTATGCTTTCTAATCCTAACCAAATCCCATCTCCCTTTTTTGCACTCATTTCTTTTTCGTCTGATCGTTGACTTGATCGTTTGAGTGCAAATAATCGTCGAATTTTTTTCTCGACCGACTGCCTATGCTTTCTGACGGAGTGTTTCAGTGTGTAGGTAACGTATACATGAAGGGTTGGTGACTTGGATTCTGTTGGCACTTTTCTTGAGGTCGACATATATCTTACAGTACTTTAATGTAACATATTTATTTGATCATCTAGTTTTCATAATCACTGAATCGAGATAAACTCTTGAGACATGTACTTATTTGTCCGACAACTCATGACATATGGGGTACACGAGTCCAAGCAATCTCTTCCCACGATACAATGATGCCCAACCTCTCGATGTTTATTTGGCCCTTGTTTCATGATTTTGTTAAAAATTAAATTTTTAGAAGATTTTGATAAAGATCGTAAAAAATATAAAGTTGAAAAGTTAATAAATTTGTGAATCTAATAAAATATATAATTAAAATAAATTAATTGTTGATTTTTATTTAAGTTTTATCAACTTTTTAAACTAAATCGAACAAGATTCCTTTATGTACTATAGAAATTAAGTCCAAGAATGTCATTTTGCACCAGTTTGGTTTGACCAAAAATTAGATTTTTAATAGATATGGTAATTATGTTTACACAGCAATTGTATTTGCACCCCATTTTGATTACAAAAAAAGGTTTCAATATTTGCTCACTTTTGCTTTTATATCCTCATCTTTTTCTCGTCACAATGTTATTCTTAACCTTCAATTAATTAACATATTTTGTCTCTAATCACGATTTTCATCCAAATAATCAACCAATGTACATTGAAAAGATGGGCAAATATTTTGTTAAACTTTTGTATTAAAAATACAAGAGATATTTGTCTTTTTGGGCCTCATAACAAATATTTTGGACGAAAATTATCTTTATAAATAGTGAAATTGATAGAGGTTGACGATATTTTTTTTTTTTTTTGTATTTTTAAAAAGTTGAGGATATAAGTATAAAAATAAGAAAAGTTGAGAAATATTTATTGCAATTAAAATATGATGTAATTAACAAAAATAGTTGCGTGAATATATTTAACCTAATAGATATTATAAAAATTGATAAAATGTGCGATTGGAAAGTTCTAATAGTTATATGTTTCATAAAATATGTAATTGGAAATAAATTTAGGAAAAAATGAATATTAAAAAATTGGAAACAAACAAGGGTTTTTTCAATGAATTTTTGGAAATGGGTGAATTTGGTTTGCTATTTTTAGTTTTGTAAAACATCCAAAATTTATTTCGTCTAGTATTTGTGAAAATAGATCTTCGAAAAATAATGTTAAATTTATAACATAAAACTCAAAATATATTTTTGGTGTTTTCAGTTAAACTTCTAAAAACACTCTAAACATAGAAAACAAGAACGTAAATAAAATTCTAAAAATTAAGAATTCTCAAAACAAAAAAAAAAATGTAAAATCCTATAAAAAAAATTAAATTCAAAAATTAAAAATTGATAAATTCAAAAAAATAAATTTTGAAAAATAGAATCTAAAATTCTAAAAAGATTAATTCTAAAAAAATAAAAATAGTTCAATCTTTTAATGATTTTTTAGATAAAACGATTAAAAATATATATTTAAATGAATACATATAAAAATATTATCAATTCATGTCATTAATTCTATTTTTATTTCTATATTTTGCATATTCCATTTATTACTTGTTTTTATTTTATTTTTGTAATTAGAAAAAATATTATAAGATTCACCAACTTTAAAATATTTTAAATCATCAATTCCTAAAATAATGATTTTTGCAGCAATCACAGATTTTTTTTCCATATCTGTCAATACCGAATTTATGGAAATTGTCGATCTTATATAAATCATATTCTCGACTTTTCAATATACGCGTATCGCATCCAAACGCTGTAGATTAGTCTTATTCCATGGTCAAGAAAGCCACCTACCTAAATCAATTGAGTTTGATAAAGAGGTGAAGTTCTCTGAATTCAACGGGGTGAATAGTTCTTTCCTTCCCAACTTCCATACTTTTTTTTTTTTAATATTCTTCCCCTGTCTCACCTTCTTTAAATATACTTTTACTTGTCTTGAAAATTACTGAATTTCTATGAATTTTCCATTCATAATGTGATATTGTATATAGATATTCCTATATCAGAAGAAACCATAGATTCTTCCTCTCACCACCACAACAAAGCACCACCTCTCTAGACTGCGCAATGAAGAACCAGAACCAGAACCAGAACCAAAATCCTTTTGCTGCTGTTGTCAAGCACATTAATGGCCGATTGCCCCTAGTTAATATCCTTTCTTGGTTTTTCTTCTTTGTCTGCGGCTTAACTTTCGGTATAGTCCTTTGTTTTCATTACAAAAGCTTCTCATTCAATCTCCAACTCGCCAATGGACAATTCTCCATTTTTACTTCACAATCAACATTGCCATTGCCCACTGATAAGATTACTTCAAATACAAGCCATGTTGGGTCGATAGAATATCTAGAACGGCCTTATAATGTTGCGCATAACATGACTGACGAAGAATTGCTATGGAGAGCCTCGATGACTCCTAGAATTCAAGAATTTCCTTTTCCTTACAACTCAAAAATTGCCTTCATGTTCTTGACAAGAGGGCCTGTGCTATTATCACCTCTTTGGGAGAAGTTCTTCAAAGGGAATGAAGGACTCTACTCAATCTATGTGCATTCAGACCCTTTTTTCAATGAATCTGAACCTGAATCTTCTGTCTTCCATGGTAGAAGAATTCCTAGTAAGGTTAGTTTAATTCATGCAGCAATTGACTAAACATTAATTACTTCTGATAACTATATATTACAGAATTTTGCCATCCTGTTTGTAGCTTCGACTAGCTGGCCAATATAGCCCATATGTAGAAGGCTAAAAGCATTCATCCTAGGCAATGGGAACTATACAATGTTATACCAGAAGTTAGCAATATCGATTTTCACGTCTTCGTGGAAACATTTCACCGACAAATTGGAAATTAAACACGGGTTTTTCTGGTAGAACCCCTGTGTGTTTTATTGAGGCACATTACCAATGGTTATCCATTACAAGCTACAATAGCCAACTAAAGCAAGGGCCTCTTTACTATAGAAATCTAGGCAAAAATTCCTGTTCTACCAACTATTAATGTAAACCTTCTGGCATCACATGTTTTAGTTTTCCAGCATGAATGATTCTCACTGGATGCTAAAGGGACAGATGAACAAACAAGAAAAGGCCAATTCAAGATACTGTATGCTTAACTACTTGTACCAGTGATTATTCCTCTCTAAGTTAGGACTTAACAAGCCGTCCCTTTTCACGACGACGTTATATCTAATTTAATTGCTCGTTTTCACTCTTTATTATGTCTTGAAAGACCTTATTTCAGTGTGTGAACATTTGAATATGTATGCTCTTAAAGCCTTGGCATATTACTTCTACATGTTATCTCATTGTAAAACTTCGACTAACATAATTCTCTCTGAGCAATGCAGAAAGTTGAGTGGGGGCAAGCTAACATGATTGAAGCCGAACGTAGACTACTAGCCAATGCTCTTCTTGACTTCTCAAACCGACGTTTTGTTCTCCTCTCCGAAGCATGCATTCCCCTATATAACTTTTCTACCATCTACTCATACCTAATGAATTCTACCCAGAATTTTATCGAGGCATATGATCTACCGGGTCCAGTAGGACGAGGCAGGTACAATAGGCAAATGAACCCAATGATCAAACTCCAACAATGGAGAAAAGGCTCCCAATGGTTTGAGATGGATAGAGATCTTGCAATTGAAGTCGTCTCAGACAGAAAATATTTTCCTGTATATCAAAATTATTGTAAGGGTTCTTGTTATGCTGATGAACATTATTTTCCAACATTTGTAAGTATGAGATTTGGGCAGAGGAATTCCAATAGAAGTTTGACTTGGGTCGACTGGTCGAAAGGCGGGCCCCACCCGGCAAAGTTTATAAGAACACATGTTACTCCAGAGTTTTTGGAGAAGTTGAGAAATGGGAGCAAATGTGAGTACAACGGGAAGAAAACCAGTGTTTGTTTCTTGTTTGCAAGGAAATTCAACCCCGATGCTTTGCATAGGTTATTGAGGATTGCACCGAAACTTATGCACTTCAATATGTAGCGTAGTCTTGTTAATGTGCAGGTAATAATCAATTACTTGTAACTTATATTTTTAAATTTGAAGAGCCTCCTATTTTTTCCATTCATTCATTTGTAATTTTGATTTCATAACTAAGAAGTTGCTAGGGCACACTCTTTGATGGAATATCTCGACTTCCATGTTTTTTATTTAGTCTCATTGGGACTATACCCCAATTTATGTGACGTTAAATGATAAATGAAATTAAATGTATCATTTAATTCCACTTTTCATTTGGTCTATCACCTAACACTACATAGATTTGGTTTATAACTTCAGTAAGGCTAAATAAATAGCGTTATTCTTATCCATCTGCATTCAGCCCGTTCACGGGGTGGTCTGCCAATTATGACTGGTTGTGTTGGGTTAGATTTTTCAGCCCAAAAACCCATGAGGACCAGTCCGGGGGGCTTGATTTATTGTACTGTTACCAAAATGCTTCTTATTTGCAACTATGTTAAGAATATTTAGATTTTTCAATTATAGATTAAAAATAATGGGTCGGCATGAGTAGTCTGCTCCAATCCCAATTTGGAAGATTGTTTGGGCTAGGCCCAACCCATACTTTTAGATGGGCTCATCATTTAGGCCCAATAAAGACCTAAAATGGATCTACATGTCCAGGTCAGCTCACCCATATTGACACCCTTAACCCTAAATCATATTAATGGCCTATGTCGTTTGAAAGTAACTTTAATACCAGTTTATTATACAAGTTCCATTTGAGGTAAGGAGCTTGAACTTTTCAAGCGAGCTTTAAACAAAAGAGTACATACACCTAAAATCAATAGAGGTGGATATGTAGAGAATACCTAAGAGCTCACATTTTTTTGGATCTTGCGCCCAAGGTTTGGAATATTGAACATCTATGAACATATGCTTTATCAGTTAGGCCCTGTTTGATAGGTGTCATTTTTCATGGAAGTTGAAATATATTTTTCAACTCTCCACTTTTTGCCATGTTTAATAAGTAAAATATTCTATGGAATTTGTTTTCCAATGAAACCTCGTGTGATTGACTTTTCCTTGTTTTTGAGGAATTGATTTTCTCACCACTTTGGGGGAATTGGGGTTTTCCAGGAAATTTTTTTTTTTTTTTATTTGTCTGTAATGAAAACATATTCTATGAATAATTATAAAAAAAATTTCTCTTTTAATGGACAATTTTTACAGAAAATAAAGTCAAACGAACATCAAAAAATTCAAAATTTCAAAATTTTTCAAGTGGAAAATTATATCAATCAAACACAATTAATTGACGATTCCCAATAAAATGAATTCTATACAATTCAATTCACTGAAATTCATTTTTTTCCCACCCAAATTCCATCATTGGATCAAACGGACCCTTAATTAAAATTTATTCTCCTCTCCAGAATTTCTTCATTGGAATCTGTGATCTACCATTCATAAATTGCATATCACAATTTTTATAAGATCCTAAACACAAATAAATATAACTTTTAGGGTGTGTTTGAATTACATTATTTTGAAAAAAATATATTTTAAAATAGTAAATTGATGGATAATGTGTGATTGAAAAAGAAAGAAAAGTTATTGATTTAATGAAAAATATTATTTTATTAAAAAATGTGTGATTGAAAATGAATAGAAAAATAAAAATAAAATTCTAATGTAAGTCAAACATGGGCTTAAATGAAGTTCCCAAGCCTTTCGGTAGAGAAACTCAACGCCACTATTTTTGAATGACTGTCGGGCCTTCTTTTCTCATTGAAATAACTTTACTTTTAGAATCTCTCTAGCCGGGGGAATTTTTTTAAGAGGAAATTACACTCACACAAGTATTTAAAATTTCCAATTCAAAAATCA
>CAIGRB010062610.1:0-11784 GCA_903798255.1 Fraxinus quadrangulata
ATTGTACGAAGCATAAAATATTGAATTATACACTCTTCATGGGATCGACCCTTACATCCATTGCTACATTAGTTTTTGGAGGTTAAGGTATTATTTTTGGGTGCCTACGATAGCACACCATGCATCGATTTTGAGGGCAAAATCCAGTGTCTTCCCTTTCGAATCCCCAATTTTAGTTATTTCTTTTCCTTTTTGGTAATATTTCGTTTGCCTTTTTAACATGAATTACGAACTCGATTTAAGCTAGATTTTTGGGATATTATTTCTTTTGGTATAAATATTAGAATTTTTCTATTTTTGGTAAAATTTCGATAATTATGATTTTTTAGTTAAATAATCCGGCTTGTGTATTATTTTCGGATGTTGGATGAATAATAAAGATTTTTTTTTATTTTCTTGGCATTTTCTCTTCCGTTATTCCCTGTTAATTATCTGCTGAATCCAGCCTGCAGAATAATCGATGTTCTGCCCGACATTAGTTGGCATCAGAGTGTCAGCATCTTCTTGGGGTGAGATTTTATTAGTCTTACCATGGTTGGTGGTCGTGGTAGTTGCGGGCAGGTTCCGAATGAGGAAGTCCCACACCGTGATCATAACGTTTAGGACGTGACGATTGAAGATTTACAGAGGCAAGTTGTGAAGTTAATTCAGCATCTAGCGGCACAGGATTTCGATGATCGTGAACTAGAGGGTCACGATTCTAATACTAGTTTCGAAAACCTGTATCACAATCATGCTTGAGTCTGGAAGCACCATGGTCGGGAAGATCGTTATGTAGATTACGATTTCAGATTGGATCGACTTGAGTTTTTTGGTAAATTACAGGCCGAAGGATTTTTAATTGGTTGAATGAAATTGAATGAATTTTTGGATATAAGGAAGTTTCAGATCATGACAAAGTAAGGCTGGTCGCCTTCAAACTCAAAGGCAGAGCATCTGCTTGGTTTCTTTAATGTGAAGATCCTAAGCCTTTCCCAGCCACTTGAAGAGTTCTGATGTCTTTAATATGAAGCACCTAAGTCCTTGTTTTGTGGATTTCAATCACACTAATGTGAACTTGAGGGCGAGTGCTTTCCAACCTGGGGCAACTGATGCAGGATGATCCGAGTCAGACGAAGTCGAGTTGTCTGATAATTCGTTGGTGGCGCTGAGGTACCATGAATTAGCCGATCAACATAAAAATGACAAGTAATCGATGATCTTTCCTAATTGGGGCCATTTTTGGACATAGAGCAACTGATTGTAGGAAACCAGCTAGTCAGACATGTAAAAATCTCTTGTTTGAGGAAGATGTAGTACATAAAATTGAGGAGATTGGAGAACCCGTATACGATGATAATGAAGAGGGAAATATGATGTATGGAGATGGCCATGAGATGCTAGTCGTGCGCAAGAGTCTATTGACTACCATGGACGGCCTAGGGGACAACTGGTTGAGAACCAACATTTTCCACACAACATGCACATTTGCAGATAAGGTTTGCAAATTGATCATTGATAGTGGTACTTGTAAGAATGTAGTGTCCGAAGAGACTGTTCAGAAATTACAGTTGAAGACGTATCGTCATCCCAGACCATATAAATTGTCATGGTTGAGTAAAGGCAATGAGGTATCAGTCAAAAAATGATGTCTAGTATCTTTTTCAATCGGTAGGAGCTTGGGCCATTGCCCCACGAGCTCGTGGCTCGTCTGAAGCTCGGCTCGTCAAATTTTGGACGAGCTCAGCTATACTAAACCTATATATATACTGATATACATATTTTCTAAACATTTTTTTAAATATACATTTTCTAAAATATTTTTCTTTTTTAAACTAATAAAAAAAGATAAAAGTATTAAAATAAAATTTTGTGATGAATATAGTTAAATTAAATATCACTTACTTGATTATATGCAATTTTGACATATTTATCTTGTAGTCGATAATGAGCGTCTTCCCAATCTTTCATGCACATTAATACTTTCAAAATATTTTCTTTTATTTGACTCCTGACCTCAGAGATAACACTATTTCCTGCACTAAAAGTATACTCTGAAGCTACAGTACTAATTGGAGGTGTTAGCAGATCTTTTGCCATTGCAAAAACTACTGGCCATCGACGTTTATACATTTGCTAGAAATCAGTTACTTCTTCTAAATTTTTCCTAATTATATTGTTAATAGGCATATTATGATTAAAATAATCATTTAATTCACCAAGCAACACATTTGGACTATTACTTGATGTTTGAGTACATACAGTGGAAGACAAACTACTACTACTACTACTACTACTAGAGGAACCACATGCATATGCAGTTGAATCATATCTATATGAGTTCATGCATTAGGATAAATTTAAAACTTCAGCATCGCCATCTTCTATATTAGTGGGAGGAGTAGTTGTAGAGTTGGAGGGTACACGAGTAATATGTGTACCCGATCGTGAAGCATATAATTCATACATTTCACATAAAGTTTGTTCCAAATTTCTATAAGTAGTAGGTACGTTAAAAGTTAAAGCATTTGAAATTTGATCAATAACAAATTTAGTACCCGATAAATTATATCGGGGGTCAATGACGCATGCTAACGAAATACCATGGGTACCTCTTCCCAATATTTTCTAAATTTTAATTCCATAAAAAAATATAATTGAACTAAAATCGGGGTCATCTTTAAATCTATGAAAAGCCCTAACAATTATATACAGACGTTCAAGGATCATACAACTTGTAGGATAATAAATACCAGACAAAATATTTGTAAAATCACAACAACTTGTCAAATTTTTTTAATTTTAAAAACTAAATGTCAATCATGCTCATTAAAAATAGTATCATCGTCGTCTCTCATAGGCCTATTGTTATAAAATTCAGTAATTAAATATTCAAAACCTTCACATGATTTTAATAATAAGTATGTGGAGTTTCATCTATATCATACATCACTAATAAAGGTTTTTGTATGCGTCACCCTAACTTGGGCACAAAATTTCTCAAATGCTTGTTTTCTACTAGGTGCAATCGTGATATATATTAGTGCATTCCTAATTCTTTAAATTTCATCCTTAATATATTTTAGACCGTCTTGTACTACTAAATTAAAAAAATGGCAAACACATTGAAGATGAAATAAAAACTCACCAAAACCAGATTGAAGCAACCTATGTAATATATCGATAACATGCTTATTCACACTAGCATTGTCGAACGTAAAAGAACAAATTTTACTTTCGTATTTATATTCTCTAATAATGTTCATAATAACATTAAATATATTGTTAGCATCGTGCGAGAACTCAATAATTTTAAAAGCGGTAATTTTTTTATGCAAGACTCAAAGTGGGTCTATATAGTGTGCAGTTGAAACTATGTAGCATATTTTATTAATCCCTTCTTACAAATTCGAAGTTAAAGATATGACACCCCCATATTTTTCTAAATTCGCAATCAATAGTTTATTTAAATTAAGAAAATATTCAATTGTATCAGAACGAAGAGTATTTCGACTTACCCCAACGTATCTCAGTTGAAAATATTGTTTGACGTAGAAAACAAAATGTTGGTTGTCGGCTATTGCTAGTGGCAATTCCGTCGTAGCAACGAACTTCACAATTCCAGTTCCAGCTTTCTCCTTCGGATAAATCCACGTAGAAAGTAGCGTAGTAGTAGCACCGACGCCTGGACTACCAAACTGTAGTTGCGTTTGATCAGCTGGAAGAAACACATGTTTGCCCGCGTATGTTTGTAGTGACGGTTAAGGTAGGTGGTTCCAATACCTTTTTGCCATGTTAATCATTGTTGATGGTATTTACATACTACTTTGGTTTCTGGAACTCCATCGATCACACGACCAGTTTGAACCAATTTAAAATGGTCCCAACATTTTGCCAACTTCTTCCCCTTTCTCTTCTCTCTTGCATCGAGAATATCTAATGCAGGTTCATCATCCCGATCCAAATCAATTGGATGACTAGCATCAATATCAACATCAACATAATTCAAATCAATTGGATAACTACCTTCATGAACTTCGAAATCTTGAATATTTTCTGGAATGGGTAATTCATTTAGACATGCGAATTCATTCTCAAATTGATTTTGGGCAGGTGTTTCGCCTCCGACACCGAACAAGTTTTCAACAAATGATCGTGTATCCATTTGTAAATAATTGAAATTGAATATTGAACATTTTAAGTAGAATTGAGAAGTAAATAAAGATTATGTAGTAGTGTAGAAAATAAATTGTAAAATCAAAATTATAACTCGACAATGTAAAAATAAAATTTAGAAGAGCAATGTATAGATTATAGAATGATGATAATGATTTGTAAATAAGTTGTAGAGAGTAGAGTAGAGAATAGTAAGTTTGGTGGGAAAAAAATATTGTAATGGATGGGTACTTATAGGGAAGAAAATGAAAAAAAAATTAAAAAAATGACTGGAACGGTCAATGAAAATTCAGTGACCAGAACAAATTTATTTATTTATTTTAAACGAGCCTCAGACTCGTGTTCGGGCTCGTTTTTGTCAAACCGAGCGGCCGAGCCGATGAACCGCTCGACTTGGTTGCCACCACTAGCTTGGTATGATTGGAGCCTTGTCGGGAAGAAACTACTCCTGCCCCGGTAACCAATAATATCAACCTACTTTATATGTTAAGGTTTTTAGTTGAGATTGAGGGTGAAGATGTAGTCTATGCTCTACTACCTCGTCGAAATAGTACGGGAGACGAAGATCCAGATTTATCAGCAGAAGTGCAGCAGATGCTAACGGAGTTCTTTGACCTGATGCCAGAAGATCTCCCTCCAAGGTTGCCACTTATGAGAGATATTCAACATCATATCGACCTTGTTTCGGGGTCGAGTTTGCCTAATCGACCGGTGTATCGCCTCAATCCCAAGGAAGCTGAAGAATTGCAGTGACAAGTGGTAGAGTTGTTGGAGAGGGGCTACATCCGTAATAGTATGAGCCCATGTGCAGTTTCTACTCTACTAGTGCCGAAGAAGGAAGGTTTTTGGCATATGTGTGTTGATAGCAGAGCAATCGACAGGATTACAATGAAGTACAGGTTTCCAGTTCCCCGCCTGGATGATATGTTAGATCAGTTGTCCGGTTCTAAGGTCTTCTCAAAAATTGATCTTAAAAGCGAATATCACCAAATTAGAATAAGGTCTGGAGATGAGTGGAAGATAGCGTTTAAGACGCAACATGGATTGTATGAGTTGATGGTCATGCCTTTTGGACTATCCAATGCACCCAGCACCTTTATGTGATTTATGCATCAGGTTTTACGACCTTTCATGGGGAAGTTCATAGTAGTCTACTTTGACGACATCCTCATTTATAGTTCGACGTGGGCATCACACTTTGATCACCTCTGTGATGTTTTTGATATGTTGAGGACGGAGCGCCTATTCATTAATTAGAATAAGTGTTCTTTCTTCACCACTTTTGTAACTTTTCTTGGTTTTGTTGTGTCTACTAAGGTGTTTATACAGGTCAATCAAAAATAGATGCAATTTTGGAATGGCCCAAGCCAAAGACCTTCACGATGTCAGAAGTTTCCATTGATTGGCATCCTTCTACCGTTGGTTCATCAGAAATTTCAGCATTCAGATTGCCCCAATCACATAATGTCTCAAGGGACATTGTTTCCAATGGTCCAAGGAGGTAGAGACCAGTTTTCAGTTGGTCAAGCAAAGGATGATAGAGGCTCCAGTCTTGGCACTTCTATATTTTGAAAAGGTGTTTGAAGCAAATTGTAATGCTTCTAGGGTTAGCATTGGTGGTGTTTTGAGTCAAGAGGGCCGTCCAGTAGCATTTTTCAGTGTGAAGCTATCAGGGTCGAAGAAGAATTTTTCCACCTATGATCTCGAGTTTTATGTCATAGTTCAGTCCTTGAAGCATTGGCATCATTACCTAATACAGAGAGAGTTCATTCTTATCACTAATCATGAGGCCCTGAAGTACATCAAATGTCAACACAGACTAGTAGACGGCATGCCAAATGGACGGCATGCCAAATGGGTGGCTTACTTGTAGGAGTTCACGTTTGCACTAAGATACCAAGTTGGGAGTCTGAATCGTGTCATATATTCATTGAGCCGTCACACGTTACTCCTGAGCACCAGCATAGTAGGACTCAAGGGCATTTCCCGATATGTATGCTGCAGACTCTTCCTTCGGGAAAATAATTTGGGAGGTAACTGACAATGAACGACGTGATTTTATTTTGCAAAATGGCTATCTGTTTCATGGATTACCGTTGTGCATTCCGGATTGTTGACTAAGGCAACAGATTATTAGTGAACTTCATATCATGGGTCATTTCGAGCGATATAAGACATTGGCTTTGGTCTCCTTTAACTATTATTGGCCCAAATTGAGCAGTGACGTGGCTCATTATGTAGAACGTTGCTATGTGTGTCAGCGGTTCAAGGGAGTTCTTACTAATGCGGGCCTTTACACACCTTTGCCAGTACCTGAAGCCCCTTGGTTTGATGTTAGTGTGGATTTTGTATTGGGACTACCCCGTTTCGAAGGCAAAATCCACTGTTTTCCTTTCCAAATCCTCAATTTTAGTTATTTTTTTCTTTTTTTGTAATATTTCGTTTGCCTTTTTAGCATAGATTACGAACTCGATTTAAGCTTTATTTTTGGAATATTATTTCTTTTATTACGTATTTTCTTTTGGTATAAATGTTGAGATTTTGCTATTTTTTGGTAAAATTTCGATAATTGTAATTTTTTTAGCTAGTTCCGGATATTGGATGAATAATAAAGAATTCTTGTTCTCTTGACGTTTTCTCTTACGTTCTTCTCTGTTAATTATCTGCTGAATCTAGCTTGCAGAATAATCGATATTCTGCCCGGTGTCGACATCCCCTACAGGTTCCCTATAAATAGTGGGCTCTTCTATACAATTTTATAAGTGCGAGAAAAAGAAATTATTAGAACTTTATGATTAATTGTATAGTTCTTCATTATTATTGATGTAATAAAATATCTTAATTCTCCTATCATATTTTCTTGTCTTTATTATTCTTTTGCTTGATCTAATATTTTATTATTTGTCATATAATTTCAACAATTTCTTTATGTGGTTGGTTTCATCAAATGGTATTCAAATAATACATAACCCTTGTATTTTCAATATTGCTAACAACGATCTAGGCATTTTAATATTTCTTCTAAAGGGATACTGTTTAAATTTGCGACGGCTGCATGTTAGCCTGATATGATCACTTGGCTGCAAACGTTTGATCAAACGCGATTTGCATCTTTATGTGAAACTTTTTGAAAATATGCACTATTTCAAAGCAAGACCAAGTAATGAACATAAACAAAAAATTCAACTTTAATAGTATTTTAAAACTTTACTTTGAAACGAATTCAGTCACACGATATTGTAAAATCTGAAAATTTCAGAACTTTCAAAAATGGGTTTTGCTATGTGTGATACATCGGTGTACAATCCCCTTCATGATATGGGGATCCACGATTTTATTTATTGGTCTGAGAACTTTTTTTTTTTTTTAAATAATTATAAGTCGGATATTCACTTGGGAGACGTGTAGCAACTGGACTGTGATGTGGCGTGTCTGAACCTTGGTTAATTGCCACGTAGATTGTCGTTTTTTGTTGGCTTCTGCATGGACCCACCCAAATGTCCACCTTTCTTTAGTCTTTACTTAAATTTTCATGCTCTTAAATCCCCCTATTACTTTCTGCAACTCCCCTTCTAATTAGCTTTCAACCATTTTTATTCTTTCATCAGAAAATGGAATTTTTAATTGCATTTATATACATTGTACTAGTTACTGGTGGTTCCGGCCAGGCTCCGTCGGCCGAGTCAACTGCACCTACGGTGGCTGCTCTCACTGTGTTTAGTTCTAATGTCCCAGTACCGGCTCCGGATTCTACGCCGCTAAATTCTCCAAAGCCGGTGATTTTGCCACCAGATGCTTCCGTTCCTACTCCATTGTCTGCGCCGGTGATCATGCCGCCGACAGTTTCGACTGCAGCTCCATTGTCCGAACCAATAAGCTTACCGCCCACTGTTTCTACTCCTGCTCCTGTCTTCACGCCGGTAAGCCATCCACCAACTGTTTCCACTCCTGCTCCTGTCTTCATGCCGGTGAGCCATCCACCATTTGTTTCCACTCTGGCTCCAGCCTTCACGCCAGTGAACCATCCACCTTCTGTTTCTACTCCTGCTCCAGTTTCTGCACCAGTGAGCCATACTCAAGCTCCACTTCAAGCGGCCATCGGCTTCCCCCTGACGACAGTTCCTGTCCATTCTCCAATCTCATCACCACAAGCTGAATCTTCACCAGCTCCGGCTCCAAGCAAAAACCACAATGCACCTTCACCGGCTCCAATTTCTTCACCACCCACCCATACTCCGGCTCCAAGAAAGAAGAAGGGCAAGAAGCACCATTCACCTTCACCATCTCCAGCTCCAGCTCCAGCTCCAGCACCAAAGCCGCTGGGTTCATCGGAATCTCCTGGACCTAGCCCTGAATCCATTTCTCCTAGTCCTACTTCAGATGATGACGAGGTAAATTTCAGGTTAATCTCATTTTACTGGATGCTTTACCCGTCCTCCGTCCATTTAGTTCCAGATTAAAGTTTGCATGAAAAATCCCTAGTCAAATTCTTGTGTTAAAATCTTAATTCCCCACCTTAAAATCGAATTCTAGTTGTGTTTCAGAGGGAAACTTATCGATTGTTAAAATGAACCAGGGTGATAATGCGCGCGCGCACACTGTAAAATTGCTGCTTACAAAACAATAGCGGTGCGTTTTGTTGTCTTAGGAACAGTCTATTCTCCAAATTCTCTGTCTTTACTCTTTATAAAAGCTTGTCTACATACGGCTCATGATATCACAACCTTGAATTAAATTAAGACTTTTGTGGAAAACATGTGTCTCTCTAGGCGCACGTCAGCACTCGGAGTATACATGGTCTGAAACATAGTTGTCGGACTCGACCCAGACACAGACCCGAAAAATGCAACGGGTTAATGGATTAGTGGTTCAACCAGTGAACTATTTCTTGCCGTGGTAGAAATTAAAATTAATTATTTCTCAAGATTATTTTGTGGGTCTACGATTTTAATTTGTAGAAATTACTTTTCTGCAGAATGGAGCAATGAAATTGATGAACGTCCAACATCTGGTGGGAAGTTTGGCAGTGGAAGGGGCATTGTTTGGCTTCTTCTTCTTCTTCTTCTAAAGACGTATGATTATGCTTCGAAATCTTAATTAATCCAATCATTACCATGTCTTTTGTATGTTAATATGTTTAGTTTCATTAATATTTGCATTTGCCGTATCCTAGGCTGTATTATATTTTTGGTACAGAGTTTGAGGGGATTTGCTATAGCATTATATATACTTATTTGATTATCTTTTAGGCGTTACAATATTTTATCAATTAATATTTTTCTTCAAACTCTCAAATTCCATTATCATTAAGCACCTGTTTGAACCCCCATTTTTTTTGCCCAAGGTGTATTTTTGGTACAGAGTTTGTAATATGTTCACTCATTATGACAAGATCTTGGTACAGTTTTGAAGTATCCATTGCAAATTTCGCAATGTATCTTTCGGATTGTAAAGCCTCTGAACACAGAGTTCAAAATAAAATGCCAAAGGTGTCTCTAGAAATAAGTTAATAATTGTTATATACTTTTATGTATTTTATTACTGGAGACGTGTAACCCTCCAATTGATGCTTTTGCATGCTATGTATTGATATGTAAATAGGAGTGCGTACTATCAAAAGACTTGTATTCCATTTTAAAGGGTCAACTTTATTAAAATGTATAGTCCAAATCATTATAAATTGGACTATGTATTTATCTTTATTCGATTTGTGATTTGTCCCTTAATATACTCCCACAAGATGGTAATTGCTTTAAACAAATCAATCTTGAAATTCGCGTACTCATTTTTTGAGTCTTAATCGGATCAAACTCCCCGTTAGACTTTAATGGCTCTGATACAGTATCAAGACTTGAGTTTCATCTTAAAATGTCAACTTTAATAAAAGAAGTAATACAACCCCTTATAAATTGATCTATGTATTCATCTTTGTTCGATATGAAATTTATCGCTTAATAGGTACGGGGAAAGTGATCCTCTCTCTGCTTTTCAGAATCGGCACCTAATCTTTTCATCTTATTTTTAGGATTTTCAATTTAAGTTGTATGTAAAAATAAAATGAGATATTAAAAAATAATTAAAACGGGACGATAAATGGAGGTCTTATTATCCATGCCGTCATCTCGCTTCGTTGTCATCCATAACCAAGGAATAAATCTCCCATGAATTTGCAAATAATAGGGGAAGAAATCCCGCTCTGGTTTGGTGGCGGTGGGGATAGCGAAGATGGTAAGTTATTTTGTTTTTTATTTAATTTTTAAAAATATAAATTTAGAATGTTTAGCTAATTTATTTCAAATGTTGTGATCATTTGTGAAATATATTAGTGGATAGATTGAGTAGTCTCTGTAGCAAAAAGAGATAATTAAGCTGGGATCTGTTTACAACTTCTAAAATTGAAATATCATGCCAGTTATCACTATCTTGAATTTGATTGGATCAAACTTAACTCAAATCACTGGTTTCAAATTCCTATAAATCAATTTTCACAATTCTAATTCATCCATGGAGCCTAAAATTCCAAAACATGTTATGTGAAGCAATTTTTTGTGAAAGTCACTATTTGTTACTCGCATGCCAATCAACAATCACAAATATGAATCACGGGATTGCACGCTACTTCTTCAAAAATCATATAACATACAAGCGTTTCATCAGCAATAATCCGTGGGAGAAATGTCACGAAGACACTACTATGCATTACAAGGCTAACTCAATATCACGTTCGAAATTCACAACTATAGATGCGTTTTTTAACATGAATACAAACTAGAAAAGATCACACACAAAAATATCGATCATCACAAACAATACAACTATTAACGAGAAATATTGCACAAAAAAATAAGGACAACCTGCAATCCAATATCAAAAATCATGTGGACACAAATTCAAACAAATTTTGGTTATCACAATCATAACATCGTACGACTAGTTTTCAAATTTTCTCGTAACAAAGATAGTTGTAGGCCCACCAATTTCTTTAAGATCCATCACACCCTACTGCCTACTTGTATTCACGATTGTCAAATATAGCACTACATGGGACAGTTAAAGGCTACATCAAACTTTTATGGACCCGTTTGACAAACTGTCTCATGCCAATTTTATTTATTTATTTAAACCACTTCTAATCGAACAAAATACTTTTAAAGAATTATCCAAATATATTCAAGAACGGTTTCTTAATTTCAAAACCAGCTTTTATCTTTTCAAAAGCCCTGCCAAATGAATTCTATACACACTTTTCGTACGAATTGCACTTATAAATTTTACAGGTAGAATTGACACTTTCATGTACACTGATCGAATCAAACCTAACTAGAATCCACTGCTTTTGATGCGGTTAGTCTAAATTTTGTGGTTCAAAGTGCAAAATTTCTGTGTGTATTTCTTATTTTATTCTCGTGGTATGGAAAATGTCGTGATTTTGATGGGAAAAAAAACTGAAAAGATCCTTGTTCAGTTGGCTCATTCTCTTTTAATTTAAGACGATATTATGTGATAAATTGCTGGTTATTTTAAGCCCGCATTAATTTGTAATACATTTTTCTCTTTCTTCTTTTAAACACACATTCTCCAAAAAAACACTTCGAAAAATTATAACATCAAATAATGGGGCCAAACGGG
>CAIGRB010062621.1:13403-45491 GCA_903798255.1 Fraxinus quadrangulata
TTTTTTTTTTTTTTTTTTGTAATTGCTGTTCATGTAGAAAATCAATAGCCTTTGTTATTTTAATTGCAGACTGCATATAATCTACTCCAGTATGAAATGTCGTCCGCCATTTTTCCCATGGTATTTAAAAATGCTTCGAGCAACAATGTAATACATCAACTGTGGCAAGTCAATCCTAACATGTTGCTGCGGGGATTTATTGATGCTGTGAACTTTGATCCAGACAATATGAACAGAGTTTTGGATGCTTGCAAGGAACTGAAGGTCTTGACTTAATATCAAACTTATAGATGTTAGACAGTATTTCTATTACCAATAAGCTACAGAAATTCCACAAAATTTTGTGAGGATTTGTTCTCAACTGAAAACAACTGAGTATTTGTTTGATTTTTCTGCCATTTTCTCCATCCTCTCCATGTAAATAACCCATTCTTACGCGTTATGCAATCGATGTGTCTAGCTCCAAGTATTCTCAACGGAGTTTCAAGTAGTTGGATGAAGTCCTTCTGAAATTTCGCGTTGGATTCATGCATCTAGTTGATATTTCCACTATAAGTTGTGTTTATCTTGGTACTATATATCTGTGTGGAAGTCATTGTTTAGTACAATGATTTAGGTTGTTGTCAAGTTGTTAAATGATGCAGTAGCATGACTCACTTCCGTGTTTCTAGAAGGCTGCTATACTTGATTTTATGTTTTATTTGTTATTGGTCTAGTGGTGCAGATGTTTCTCCAATATGTTGACTATCACCTTACAGAACCACCTTCTTCTCCTTCTCCTTCCCCTTCCACCTCCTGAATCCCCCCACAACCCAAGAAAGAACAGATGATTTAGCTTTGCATCTTTACATCCATTATCTTACTAATCTCTTTTATGTTATGTAGATTTTATCCCCAGTACTAGATATGGTACCTTCCCATTTTGGTATTCGACTTGCTGCATTTGCTTCTAGGAAAGCTCTCATAGACCTTGAGCAATGGTTGAGTACTAACTTGAGTACATATAAAGATTCTTTCTACGAGGTAAACTAACTTTCTTGTCTTCAAACCCCTCCCCTCCATCTTGCTAGTGATACGTAAAGGCAGCCCCATTCGTCAACAACACAAGCGCACACACATATTAAATATATTATCCAAACACAAGCAGCACCAATAATTTAGATGCAAATTTAGCTGGATGAGACAGCCTTGTAATAGGACACGTGATGTTTGGTGAAATGTAAAAAATTGTGAGACTGTTTCTGAAACTTATCATAACTGATATTGATGCTGTCAGGAGTGCCTCAAGTACCTAAAGGAAGTTCAGGTTGAAGCTCAGGATGTTTCTACTAACTACTTTCATCTCCCCGGTGCCAATATGAATGATTATTTGGAAACCTGTTCCATCTACTTTAAGGTTTTACTCCAAAACACTTCCATATTGTGTTCAATCATGCACCACTGCTGTCTTTAAAATCTTTCAATCTCTGGTCTGCAGGTTCTTCAGTCTCACGCCAACGTAGTTTCCTGCAGTCACTTGTCTGGTGAAATGGAAAAATTGCATGTAAATTATGTGCATGTTAATTTGAAACTTAAAAACGGTGGGGGTGCCAACTCAACTACTGATGTTTATGCTGATGACATTGAGACAGAATCAAATTCATACTTCCACCAAATGTTTTCTGGTCAGCTGTCTGTTGATACCATGATTCAAATGCTTGGTCGCTTCAAGGGATCTTCTGAAAAGAGGTTAATTTTCTTTATCATGTTTGTCTTTAGTGTGTACATGATGCACGAAACTCTCAGTTCCCACTATGGCCCCTTCATGCTTTTGACCCTATGAGTCCATATTATATGATTGTTCTGTTGATCATGTCTTTTGGCATTATATCAAGCATTAAAAATGTGTCATTTTCTTTGCCATGATTTTTCATCTTGAATCTGCTGACATGTCTGTTAGTGTCCTTTATAATTTGACACTCGTACTATGAATTCTAGATTCTGCATGGGTATTTGTCATTATGGATGTGATTTTAAGATAGAAATATGGTCATCTGACTGATCTTAGTTTTAAATTTAGTAGAGAGCAAATATCAATTAAATGATTAGTTCTGGTGCTGCTTAACAAGCTTTGGAGATCTACGTAATCATGTTTATGTGGAGGGTTTTTACAAGCAATTAAGATGAATTGATTTGAGAATTCAATTAAAGAAGTTTATACATTTTGACAGGGAACAATCTATTTTTGAGTGCATGATCACTAATCTGTTTGAGGAATACAAATTCTTCCCCAAGTACCCTGAAAAGCAGCTCAAAACTGCTGCAACTCTTTTTGGTGAGCTCTTATTATGTATTTTGACATTGTTATCAACAGCTAGTTTTTTCTTCCCACTTATCCAATCCACAGACCGGTTCGGTTTGTTAGGATTATATGAACATATCATAATTTCTTTCTCGTATTAGTTAGGAGATATCCTTCCTTAAAATGAACTTATAGAGGTCACAACCCTTGATTTGCCTCTTTGTTCATTGTCATATTCTACTTGGCTAGTTACTTTTATCTTACTGTTTAATTAGCTGGATAAGCTGTATGCCATTTTTACCTTGGGTTTGAATTAGCTACCTCATTTAGATTAATGGAGCAATAACTTCTTTTTGGAAGACACCTTTCATTACCCATGTATGCCTTCTGTCATGAGTAATTATCTACGCTTGGTTTGTAAAGTAATTCATCTCTGCCTTTCAATATATGTTATTCCAAAATCTTGATAAATACCTTTCTTACGATGCAGTTGAGGACGACTTTGAATAATTTTCAAAAGATTATGCATCATCTTTTATTTTCAAGGGCCAGTTTTTCTTTCTCTGTTTTCTTCCTGACTTTTTATTATAGATTCATGGTTGAGTTGATGGGACACTTTTTTCTGAAGCTGGAATTGCAACATGAATATAGATCCCACCATCTCTCAATTTTTGATTTACACAGTATAGAAAATCTATCTGTGGATGGGCAAAGGTTGCAAAACTCAGTTAATAATTGGTGTAGGAGGTTGAAGGCTGGTCTTATGACTTGGTGGACAGTTTTACGTGTGGGTTGGTTCAACTATTAAATAATACTGACGAAATTATGAAGTAGACGTGATTGCACATCTCAATGTGATAGCTCCATAAAACAGAAAACGTCTAGGTCAATTAGAGCACAAAGATATCAATAATAGTGTGAAATCTACCAACTTTACTATTGCACTCGCAAATAAAAAAATATACAAATTTTCGTATTATACCCTCAAATTATACCTATTGTCTGTTTTTCATAAGGCATTAGTGCCTTTGGGAAGACACACTTCTGATTATATCCTTTGTATCTAAGATCGTCAGCACATATTTTCTATTTCTGTTTCCAGGGTCGGTCATCAAGCATCAACTAGTAACTCATCTCACACTTGGCATTGCTTTGCGGGCTGTTTTGGACGCATTGCGGAAACCTGCAGACTCAAAAGTTCCAACTTTTTTTCGAGTCATTTTTTTCGATTTTCGAATTATTATTTTCTTCATAAATGTGATCAATAGTTTTACAATGTACAGATGTTTGTCTTTGGGACTAGGGCACTGGAACAGTTTGTGGACCGCCTCATTGAATGGCCACAGTACTGCAATCATATATTTCAAATATCTCATTTGCGTGGTAAGCACCCAGAGCTTGTCGCGCTCGTTGAACAGGTACTTTCCCCGATTTCATCTGTGCATGCAGAACCAGATATTGGACATATTCATGGTCCTAGTCAAGCTTCTACGACCAATGTGGAGGTAAGCGATGCTTCCTTGAACTGCATCGTTCATTTTAAATTTACACTGGAAACACGATGAAGTTGCTTGCCCCAAAGGTATCAGCATATTGTTACATAAGTTGACAGTTTGTTAACATACTTGACGTGGCGTTTGTGCAAATCATAATTAAACGAGAAGTTTGATTTAGCCTTTGCTAAGTCAATCCACTGCGAGATAATTTGGCTTTTGCTGATATGAGATTGGTACATTTTGTTAAGATGTAGCTTCTCTCTGTCTTTCTTTTTTGAATGTTTGTCTAGTCAATTGCAGTTATTATGCCCTTTCTTGTTAATGTTAAAACTTGGTGTTTTCATAACTGTTTCATTGGGTACCCGAATTTATTTTACAGCACTAAGACTACAAGGTGGTGGTTATTATTTTTATTTTCTTTTAAATGGGCTAATGTCCATTAAGTAATGACTATTTTAGTAGTAGATACTTCAAGAAGAGGCTTCTGCTTTGGGGTGTACAAAAGTCTCAGAAAAATCGGTGTTACTAATTGAGGACAACTTAAGGGACTTCTTGTTGTTGAGCAAATCTGCATGTGTCAAGAATGTGCCTATGTCTGACATGGAGATTTGCCTGAGTGCGCCCATGCTTCATCTGCATAGTGTCTAGCTGCATAAATATTCCTAAATTTGGCACAATTGCATTACACACATGAAAAAAATATTGTGGTTGGCCACCCTATCCAACTAAATGATTATAAAAATGAAGGACAAGAACCAAATCTGAGTTTCCTTTTAGAGATGATGATAGCAGGTATTTCAGTTGGCACAGATTTGATTACATAATTTGCTAAGTTATTCAACAGATAAAATATGCCACATAAGAACAAAATCTCATGCATAAAAAGAAAAAAATGAGTAGTGCATGAATATTTAGCATTATAAGTGAAAATCTTAAATACATTAAGATTCTGAAAACAAAATCCTAATTTCTTGTTTATCATGCCTTGGGAGGCGTGTCATGAGTTTTAAACCCTGTGGTGCAGCCTTATTGGTGCCTCAACCACTAAGTTTATAGATAAGAATTATTAGCGCTGGGTTTGTGCAAAGGAGAATTTTAGTGGCTGACACCCATTTTCAGTGAACTGCGGTCTGTTTAATTGTGGTCAGCTACTTGTTCTTCCACTCTGCTTTATTATGAACTATCTCGAATGTTAAACCACATATGCTCAAATTCTGCTTAATTGCTTTATTTACCTCTTTCTCGGAATTTTACCATGAATATTAGTTTTAACACTATGCAGCAGCCTCTGTTAAGCATGGCTAACCATCTTAATCAATGCTCCCAAAGTTTATTGTGCTCAATAGATGTGAGCTTAATCGCCTATATAATATCCTCGTTTTCTATTCTGCTCTATTTCTACAAAATCCCTTCTTAATATTTCTTCTCTCGACCATTTTTTTCTAAGAGCCCATTGTTCAGTCTAGTATGATGATGCCACCTATTTTCGAAAATTAGAAAAAATATTACAGTCCACACACATGCATGTATTTGACAGGACTGCCATCCATATATAATATATGTGTACATAATTTGCTTTATGATGTTACATTTGGCTAAAGGTTGATATACTACTCACATGTAGATGCTGGGCTCATCAATTGGACTAGGCGGTAGCTCACAAACAGGGTTGCAAGCTGCCTCTCCATTTCAATATCCACAAAGACATATAATTTCCTTAGAGAGGAAAACCTCTACAACTCTGTCTAATTACATGAAGCAAGCATCTTCCACTGCAGGACATCCTCTTCCTGTTCCTTCAAGTGATACGGCCGGCATTCAGAAGGCAAGTGCTTCTAAAAAGCCTATTTTCAATTACTTGTAATGTGGATTTGGTGTCAGTAGTTCAGTGCCCTCATTTTTAATGGTAAGACTTTCAACTGATTTATTCAATGCCAATATGCAGCCACACAGTGCAGTTAATGCTTCATTAACCCATTCTTCTACTCCGGGTTTTGCTTGTTCATCCAGAGCTACCTCTACCAGTATATTTTGCTACTTCTGATCGTAAAATGTTCATTTTCCTTTTATGTGTATATGAACGTGTTCTTTCTCTAGTTTTCTCCTAGGCTTCAATTACTTGGACATTTGGTTTGACAGTCCATTTATGTGACAGAGTTTGGCTCTGCTCTAAACATCGAAACACTTGTTGCTGCTGCAGAGAGAAGAAAAACGCTCATAGAGGTACTGGCTCTGACCTCAATAGTTTCCTAGGCTTATTTTTGGCTTGTTTCTTGCTTACCAAGCTACTTTCGCAGAGCACTAACACAGTTTTTATCAGACCATTGTGTAACTTTGCTAAAAGGATATTGATATTTTGGACTTGTCATAATGCTGCGAGGATAATAATTGTTTGTCAGTGATGACTCACGTTTTTCCTCGTTTTGCTTTGACCATAGTTTTGGAACATTTTGACTTTAAACAGTTGATTTGATTCGTCACCATTCTCTGTGCCTTTTGTTTTCTGTAATGAACGGAACTAGGCGATTTTTTAATGCAGTGGGTTGGATTCTCCTTCCTCTTCTCTTTTTGTTCGAAACATCTGCATAGTTTCAATAGTATATAATCAGTAGATTTTTCAGATTTTTTGGAGTGCTTGTCTTCTGATTAAGATTACTTTTATGTCATCGTATGCCATATTTCAGAACGTCATAGGAAGATAAAAAGCTATGGACCAGGAGAGAGACTAGGTTG
This sequence comes from Fraxinus quadrangulata, assembly GCA_903798255.1. NCBI lineage: Eukaryota > Viridiplantae > Streptophyta > Magnoliopsida > Lamiales > Oleaceae > Fraxinus > Fraxinus quadrangulata. The sequence goes on from CAIGRB010062621.1 coordinate 19,914, forward strand.
GTTGTGTTGAGTTTGCTAGAGTCATTGAACTTGTCTTTGTGAATATTGCATAAAAATGGTGTAGATCTAGTTTAGGGACGTCTTGGTTCTTTCTAGTCACTCGAATCTGCAAAATACAATGTTCTTAAAACCGGACTTGACTAGCCGATTGGTCCATAAAAACTGGGAATCAGACCTGAAACTAGTTGTGCTAAAAACCGTGTACAAGAAAACCAGTAGAAAACACGTCAAGCTGGCTGGTTAAACTGTGAACTAGTAATAGTTTTTCCAATTTTTATGGTTCCCATCTTTAAAAATAAAAAAAATAAAAATGAGAGTTTCCTTCACCCACCTTGTTTTCCATCTTTGCTGTTCAAGCTACATATGGGTAGGTGCAGCCACCACATCTTTGAAGCTGTAGATTTGGCTTTGGGTAGGTGCTTCCCATTCTTTCTTTGTTGGTATATTTGGAAATTAAACAGAAAAAGGAGGTAAAGCGTTGAAGAAGAGATATATGTGCACAAATTAAAAATGGCTTGCCAACAGTGAAGAGGACGGGAAGGGGTTGGGTGGTTTCAGTTATCATCAAATGTGAAATAGTTCATAGTTGTACTTTCAGACAATTAGTGAGACAGAGGAGAGAGTTGTGTGGTGCACGAGTGTTTATAGTTCTTATTGAAACAGGGCTATTGACGATGAAGGCACAAATATCATAAATGAAAGATTAGAAATTCTATCTTTTTTAGTTCTTTTAAATATTATGTGAATTCTTAAAATATATGTTAAAATTTTTATATATTCTTGATTGTACAGAATTTTATTTATAGTTTACTTATGTGATTTGTATTTTTATGTTAATAAAACTAATCAAATCTTTATAAATGAGTTACTTTTTGCTTCTGGTTCGACCGAGGTTGAACCTTTCAACTGTTGACCCTTTATCTTTTCCAGTTCAATGCCCGGGCAGATTTTCAAAACATTCGAAAAATAAGAATAATCAAGCTTGCTGAATCCTTTTAGATTGAGTATTTCATCTAACTAATATCTGCTGTTTTGTATTTATCATCATTGTTCAAGCTGTATCTGCTCAGGATTTTCCTTTCTTTTGCTGGTCAACCATCAGGGTAATCTGATGTGTTGAACATCGCTGTGTTATGTGTGATCTTTTTGTATGGTCGGTTCGACTTGGTGCTATTAAAATGAACTGAACTTTCTGTGCCCATGCATAATGAAGTGGGGTTTGGAGTATTAAAGACTTTAAATGCCAGTCTTTTCATTCACTGAAAGGTTGTTATTTTTGTGAAGTTAAAATTAGAGTCATATAGGAGGGTAGGGCTTAGGCTGGTGAGGACATATCAAAATTCTAGGGGTCTCATGACTTGCCCCTTATAACATGTCTACATAGTGCTATTATTTCCATTCATCAACTGTATATAGCCCATCATATATGTTCTTCCCACTTTATATGATTTTTCCCCTATTCTGTGCTATATAATCTTTTCCGTTGCAGTGGCTGAATATTTGATATGTTCTTCATGTCACTTGAACAGGCTCCAGCATCAGAAAATCAGGATAAGATATCATTTATTTTCAACAACTTATCTCCAGACAATCTTGAAGCTAAAGCAAAAGAATTTTCAGAAATCCTGAAAGAGCAATACTATCCCTGGTTTGCTCAGTACTTGGTGATGAAAAGGCTAGAATTCTCTCCCCACTTCTTTTAAATGGTTTGGTATAATTGCAATTTCCGTTGGAAGTGGACTATTATTGCTCTCAGTTTGGGTTTGCCACCCATTACCCCCAAACTGATGAAGCTGGAATAAAATGAACTATAAGATAAGATTGATAAAAAACAACTCATTTGGATGCTGTGCTGATTTTTCATGCCATTAATGACAGAGCAAGCATTGAGTATAATTTTCATGAATTGTACTTGAAGTTCCTCGATAAAGTAAATTTGAAGCCTTTGAACAAAGAGATTGTTCAAGCCAGTTATGAGAACTGCAAGGTATGCATTCCCGCAAATTACTTTGTTCTCCTAGATGGTAATACATATTGATGTTGGTATTCCATGTCCACATAATATTTCAGGTTCTTTTAGGATCAGAGCTCATAAAGTCAAGTTCAGAAGAGCGTTCGTTGCTGAAAAATTTAGGAAGCTGGCTTGGAAAGATTACAATCGGCAAAAATAAAGTTCTGAGGGCACGGGAGATTGATCCTAAAGCTCTGATTGTTGAGGTTTTACTTTTTCTACTACTTTCCTTTACTGTCAATGCAGTGTTCATGGAGTAATCTTCTTCAGGCTGTCTTCATTGCCTTGACATATGACCCTTAACGATGATAAGTTCATCTTTCTGAGTCCGTCATATTTTTTTCAGGCTTATGAAAAAGGATTAATGATTGCTGTCGTTCCTTTTATCTCCAAGGTATGCTTATCCAATGGTTGATTTTCTTTCCCTGTGATGCTACCATAATGTGTTCATGTTGTATACTCTTTTTCAGGTTCTAGATTCATGTTCAACTAGTCTTGCATATCAACCTCCTAATCCTTGGACCATGGGTATTCTTGGATTGTTCACAGAGATTTATGCGATGCCAAATTTGAAAATGAATTTCAAGTTCGAGATTGAGGTATTATTCTTGTGGGGAGGAGATGTCAAACTGTAAGATCTCTCATTAATCTTTTGATTTTCTTTGCTTTTCAGGTCTTGTTCAAGAACCTTAGAGTTGATCTAAAGGATGTAAGACCAACTTCTCTTCTCAAGGATAGAATCCGAGAAGTTGAAGGTAATCCTGATTTTTCCAACAATGTTGGATCTTCCCAGCCTCAGATGGTTAACGAGGCCAAATCTGGAATAACAGCAACACCAAATCAAGTTGATAGACCCCTTGATGTTGCCAGTCCTCATCCTACTGGCCATTCACATATATTATCACAGGTTAGTAGTTCTTCAATAGGTCTTTTTGATTTTTCACCATCTATCATACTTTTTAGGCATTCGAACTTGATTATTTGGTGATTTCAGTATGCCTCTCCTCTCTATCTTGCATCTGGCACATTGACAGCTGATGAGAAGCTTCCTTCTGCTCAAGGTGTTTTACAAGGGCAATCAAAGTTTTCAGTTAATCAGGTGAATTTACTTTTGCATCTGAGTTGTTTTGATCAAATATTGACCAGCTATTACGAGTTTTTTTATATTTGCAGCTTTCCATACCTACAACTAATATAGAGAAGCAAGTTATCGTCAATCCAAAGCTTCATAATCAAGGCCTACACTTGCATTTTCAGAGGTCTGAGTCTATTATTTGAACTGTCTATTATACTAAATGAACCATTCACATTTTGCCTTGTGCTATTCGTTTGCTTCGTTTGTTTGCTGCAGTGTACTTCCAATGACCATGGATAGAGCTATCAAAAATGTAGTGTCTAGTATTGTGCAGCGCAGCGTTTTAATAGCAGCTCAGACAACAAAAGAGCTTGTTCTGAAGGTTTCTTTTCAGGACTTACTTTTTAGCTAGTTTTTTATTTTTTTTATGTTGTGAATGTAATTGCCAGCAAATTATACTCTTTTAAGAATTGTCAGCAAAATGATTTCTTTCACGAAACTTGCTGGTGTGGAAGTGGAATTGAAGTTTTGAAAAAAGAATAAAGTTGAACCAACTTGAAAATTTGTAGAGAATAATTTTGTTTTAATGAATTGGTCGTTGAAAACATTACAAAGCCTTCTTTTATATAGGCAAAATAATTTCCTAATCCTAATAGCTCAAGGAAGATAAGTAATTAAAATCTTAAAATCTGAAAGAATGAGTAATCAAAAACCTAAAACAATAAAAAGTCTTAATCTAAACAATAAATAAAATCATACCACAACTATTGATAACTCCTATCCAACTATTGATAACTCCTATCCTATTTGTAGTAGAATTGTACTACATTAATCTCCTCCACTTTGGAAAAACTCGTCCTTGAGATCGGTTGAAGAAGAGAATGAATTAATCAGGAGGAAAAATCTCCAAATATCTGCATCACATTGTGAGGATTGGAACCTAGCTTCTTGAACTCAAGGAAAATTTTAGTCATCTGTTGCTATGTTCAGGACTCCTTGGAGCAATCAACATTCATACCAGTGGAAATCTGTAAATTTTTGTTGGCAACATCTTCAAACCTATCCTTCGTTCCAGATTCTAGATGGAGATTGGTAATTTTGCAATCCTTCGATCGTCATCATAAGGGTACATACCACTACCACTAACTCGAAAATTTGTAGAGAATTTTTTTACTATAATGAATTGGTCATTGAAATAACTACAAAGCCTTTGTTTATCCTAATTGCTTAAGGAGATAAGTAAGTAAAACCTTAGAGAATGAGTAATAAAAAAATGTAAAGAATAAAAAGTCCTAATCTAAACAAGAAATAAGATCATACTACAACTGGAAATAACTTCTATCATATTTATGGTAGAATTGTCCTACATCACTTGCATTGGCAGGACTATGCCATGGACCCAGATGAGAGTCTCATACGTAATGCAGCGCACTTGATGGTCGCAAGGTTGGCAGGAAGTTTAGCACATGCGACTTGCAAGGTAGAAATATATCTATAGTTATTCTTGGATTGCCTCTGATGTCAAACTTTGTTCATGATATGCTGACATAATCCAATTATTCATTGCTCTTCACTACATGGTTCTTAGTGATTTTTTTATTTTTTGCTAGGAACCTTTGCGTGGTTCAATATTGAGTCAGCTTAGGACTACACTTCAGTGCATGAGTACATCAAATGAACTTCTTGAACAAGCCGTTCAACTTGTGACAAATGACAATCTTGATCTTGGCTGTGCGCTAATTGAACAAGCTGCTACGGAGAAGGTGAGACTCGGTTTTAATGTGTTTTGCTATACTTACTATTCTTCATTTGCATTGAACTTAATGATAAGCTGCACCTTACAAAAAGTGATATTGAATAGTTGCAAACAGAATCTGAGAAGCAATAAGTGATGTTATTGAACAAGTTGTAATCATGTTCAATGGTTGGCATATTATAACTAGTTTTACAGAATCTTGATCTTCTCAATGCTTTGTTTTTAGAATTCCATTGAAACTTATACTTCATATATTTAAGGTTGAGGGCATTCAATTGTTACATTTTGAATTCTCTTTTTCTAACAAAATGGCTGGATTCATATAATCAAGATATTCAAGATTGTAAAAATTACGGAGTTTAGCTCACGAGATGCTATGAGATTATGGAAGAGATTGATTGAGCATAGATCGAGTGTAACCCCTTTTCTAAGACCTTTTTTCTGGAAATTTGTTTTTTTTGATGTGCCTATATAACCCTAATGAACTTGTTCTGTTTTAATGCCTTTTACCCCTCTCTTCACTTTTAAGGAATGACTAATAATCCCAAGCTTTTTATTACACTTAATTGAAATTTTGAATTTATTTAGATTAAACTATAAAACTTTTTAAACTTGATAAATAATTTTAGCTAAATTTTAAAAAATTTTGTTAAGAATTGGACTATTTAAAAGCCTTTCAAACTTGATAGAATTTTCTTGATAAAAATAATTTAGGATTTATCCACATTTTGAAACCAAATGATGTGTAGAATTTTTAATTGGTAAATAAATTCTCATTTGTGTATTAATTAATATCTTCATTTATATAACTTTCCAATATTTGATAAACCCATGTCACTAAATCCTATAATGAAATCGATTAGTTCACAATGATTCAAAATGTATTGTTAATCAAAAAATAATATTTTTTATTTAATATTTATGAATGTAATTGGCATTTAATACTCTGAGATTGTTAATACAAGATATCAGATATGTCACTTTAGTCTTAGAATCCAAAAAGATTTAAACAAGAAAGGGGGAAAAAGAAACTTCAAAACGGAACTAAGTTGATACAGGGTATTTTAGGTCCTTCGCAATTTTTTTACCCAAAAGAAAAGGCCTTTAAAATGGTGAAAGAAACTATGTTATTCAATACAGACTTCAGGGGGTGTCTATAACTTTTGAAAGTAGAGGGGGTTTTGCTTTATTAAAACTTCAAAGAGGTCTCTGTAATTTTCCCTTAAGAAATAAATTTAGGAAGAATGGGATGAAAAAAAGTTAAGATGGAGTTGGAACTTACTTGCTTTTTGCTTCCCTGTTATGTGGCGATCCCATTTACAGGCAATTCAAACAATAGATGGAGAAATAGCCCAACATCTTTCTATTAGGAGAAAGCATAGAGAGGGTGTTGGTCCCACACTTTCTGATGCTAGCCTGTATGCACAAGGTCAAATGGGTGCTCTATCAGAAGCTCTTCGTCCTTCACCTGGCTGCCTCTCACATTCGCAGCAGCGAGTTTATGAGGTAGATCTCTTTGAAGTGTGCCCTCTGAAGACATGATAAAAAGTTGATTAATATTGCTTCATTATATCTTACTGCATTTTCATTTTTAGGACTTCGTCCGGTTGCCTTGGCAGAATCAGTCAAGCCAGAGTTCAATTGCTCTGCCTGCCAGTCCCTCCAGTTCATCTAGCAGTGGTGGTCTGTATCGGCAATTTGAATTAGTATATGGAGAAATAAACTCTGACATGTATTCATCTGGCCCCTTAAACCTGGGAATTAGTGCTGTTCCTCAGACTTTGGATATTGGCTCTGAGGAGATAGATACTGGTGCTGTCCAGCTTACCAGGTGTGGTGGATTTCTTTTTTTTTTTTTTTTTTGGTCCTTGATATTTCATCTTCCAGAAAATAACTGAGTTGTCTTGTTTACTCATTTTTTTGGGGTCATATTTCGGTGTTTCTTCAACTCATATCACAATTGGTAATGTCCTTAGTCATCAAAATCTCGACCACGATACTGTCACTTCATATTATCCCGTCGTAACTCCTCAACTGCATGCTGGGGAAACTTCTGATTCTGTAAAGGTTAGTGAAATTTTGTTTTCAAAAGCTCGTATAAATGTTATGGAGGTTCACATATAGTTAGTAATAAGGAATTTCATTTGTTACAGTGTCACGCATTTTCTATAACGTGAATTTATACCGCAAGTGTACGGTGTCAAGTTTTGTAATATAGTAGTAGAGTTAAGTGTCGAACACACAAAGATTGTAATTTAATTCCTACCAAGTACTATAATTATTTCAACTTTTACTTTATCTAGATGAACCAAATCTCAATTCAATGTTTTTATTCTAAAATAATATGAGCGTGTAATTAGTCAAATGAAATGAAAACGATTTATAGGAGAATATCAATGCGAGGGAGACTAGGGATTGATTTCACCTCACTAAATGTTTTTATCCTAAAATAATATGAATGTGTAACAATTCAAATAGAAGAAAACAAATTATAGGGAAATTATCAATGTAAGAAAGCCTAGAGATTGATTTCACCTCACTACCAACAATGTTTTTCAACTTCTATAGTTACTAATATCGATTTTTCCTGAATTCATAGACAAGAATCACAAGTTAAATTCTATTCCCTCTCTCGAGTGCCGAATAGAACATATTTTTATATTTTAGTCCCAATAGCTCTATTTCGAATTAACATAAAAATTATATACACAAGATTCTTAAATGAAATAAGCCTCAAAGGAATTATATTTTCTCTCGAAACCTATAATCTCCTAGATTATGTTATTCTTAGATCACGCCTAAATTTCCCTATCTCGAGTGCCGAAATTTAAAGCATCAAATCATTCAATTATTGATCAGATAATTGAAAGCAATTTGCTAGAATTAACACAAATGAATTAATGGAAAAATCAAATGAACTAACTATAAAAGAATCCAAACATGCCTCAAGTTCAGTTACATTAAACCCTAGATGTTGAAATTAGTTCATGACTACGAAAAATAACATATTAAAGTCTGAATCAAACAACATGGAGAAGGAAAGAAAAATAAAAACTGTTTTGCTGCTTGAAATCTCCTCTAATTCCTTGTCGTTGTGCTCTAGATGGTTTCTCCTTTTTCTCGTCTTCAAAGTCGTTCTTCCTCCTCTCAATTAGGTCTTCCAACTTGTATTTTTAGCCTCATAAGATAACAACACGGATTGGAGTTGGGCCAGGCAAAGCCGAAAAAATTAAAAAAAAAAAAAATCTATTTTTTTACTTCTTGGGATGCAGCGCCACAGCGCCCCGTCTTCTGCCGGTATTATCAAGCCGCAGCACCCAGCTCTCTGCCCATTTTTTGTTTCTTGGGCGCCTAGGCACCCAATTGTGGCGCCCAATTCTCTTCCTTATTTCACTTCAAGTTTTTCCTTGTTTCACCTCCTTCCATGATCATTATCTTAGCTCCATTCCAAGCTCCAAAATACGTCATTTTCTCCACTATATTTAAACTACAAAAGAACATGAACACACACATCAAAATACTCATTAAGTGCTCAAGAACATGCCGAAAACTACGATTTAAAAGTGTTTGTTTAATGAGTTAATTACACTCATCATACAGGAATCAGGAACTTCTGCACAGCCTCCAAATCCAATTTTGGCTTCTGAGCACTTTGTCACTAACATTTCAGAGCCATTATTGACCACAGGCGATGCACTGGATAAGTACCAGACTATTTCAGAGAAGGTTTAAATTATACTTTATTCTCATCTTCATATATCATTGGAATTATGTACAGAGCCACATATGGAGCCAATAGTTTCCTCATGTTGAATAGGAACTGTCCAAATACTCATGTAGAAACACCATATTTTCCAGTTTTTCTTGGTTTGTGTGACAAGGTTCTGTTGTAAACTTATTTCAGCTTGAAAATCTGTTGACTTGTGATGCTAAGGAAGCAAAAATCAAGGTAAGCGTTTCTTTCAGTACTTCCGTGCGTGTTCTTTTGCCTGACAAATCTATTGCATAGTATACAGCTGAGATTTCCTTTGGATGTATGCTAAAGATCTTTTAAAGAATCATACCCCGAACATGTAATCCTGCAGGAAGTTATAGCTGAAGTTCCAGCAGTCATACTCAGATGCATAAGCCGAGATGAGGCTGCCTTGGCTGTGGCTCAGAAGGTATGATGACATTGTAGGAATTATTGGTTTGATATTCTAGAATCACCTCCTTAACTTGGATTCCTATGCTGCTATAGGCTTTCAAAGGCTTGTATGAAAATGGTTCAAACAATATGCATGTCGACGCACATCTTGCCATCCTGGCAACCATCCGTGATGTTAGCAAACTTGTTGTTAAGGAGGTGACTAATATGGTATGACCAAGTAACTTGCTTTTGTTCGACAGATTCTAATATTTCCGCAAAATACGGTAACTTAGAGACAAGCTGAAGTCATTGTTTGCACATAAGTCAAATTGGTGGCAGATTGCTTCGAAATTTCAGTAGTACAGTTCTTGCAGTAACTCATTGGTTAAACTTATTCAACACTATCTTTAGATGTGATAGTTTTAAGCATTTCTTATCATTATACTTGAGATTGGTCTATTGGTTACGTTTTTATTCTGTACTGTGGTTTTCTGGCTTTCTGATAATCTTTTTACCATATAATAATTTTATAAGACAAGAAGAACTTGAAAAATAAATTCAATTTCAGTGATGCTGTTGGCTCTTTTCAATGAAACCTACTTAATAATTAGTAATTACTCTGTCCAAGGTTTTCATCCTTCGATGGGGGTAAGGTTATCTAGATAGGAATCTAAGGCATCTGAAAGACATACTTTGTACTTATTCTAGCATTTTTAGCTCAAACATATAGTGATATGTGGGCCTTATGTTTCCGTCAAGAAATGCTAAAATGCCCCATTGTAGACTTAATCTATTAAGGGCGACTTTTGATAAACTAATTTAAAGTTAATACATTATTGTGAGAGACATGGAAAATAAATGAAGACATTCAATTTGTAATAGTGTGTGTATCCGTTGCTACTATACCCTGGCAATCTCTACCAACAATACCCCAAATGCTGCAATTTACAAGTTGACGTTCAAAAGTCTAATATAATTAGGTTTTGCTTTTTTCTCTGCTTATTTGGAGGATCATGTTGTCTTGGGACATCAAAAGAAGAATTTTTCTGATGACTTTTTGTTGACAGGTGATCTATGCTGATGAGGACCGGAAATTCAAGAAAGATATTGTTGTTGGTCTTATTTGTAGTGAATTGTTAAACCTTGCAGAGTATAATGTCCATATGGCAAAGCTCCTTGATGCGGGAAGGAACAGTATGTATCACAAATGCTTAATTTTCTCTTAGCATATAGAGACATTATTAAATCTCATTCCATGTATAATTTACAGAGGCTGCTACAGAATTTGCCATTTCTCTGATCGAAACCTTGGTTATTGATGATATAAAAGTCATATCGGAACTACCCAACCTTGTTGATGCTCTGGCAAAGGCAATATCTTCCTCAATTTTGTCTCCCATACAGCATATTCACACATTCTATAAGGCTTTGATTATTTTCATATTTTCAGCTTGCAGCAAGACCTGGATCTCCTCAGTCATTGCAACGGCTGGTTGAGATTGCTAAGAATCCTGCTACTAATGCTACTGCTCTGTCTGACCATTCTATTGGGAAGGATGACAACACCGTATCGTCTAGGGACAAGGAGGTGTGGCTGTTTTTTTTTTCGTTTTCCCTTTTTTGGCTCTGTTAGGTCTGAAATCAAGTTTCTAGCACTTTATATTTTTCAATTTGCTGGAACAGGGCACTGGGGTTTCTGGAGTGAGCAGGGAAGATTTCATTTCAGCAGAATTGGTGGAACCCGACCCTGCTGCTTTTAAAGAGCAGGTGCTAGTGCGGTTTTTACTTAAATGTTACATGCTTAAATAGACTGTAATTTACATGATGTCAATGCACCCTCCCTACATACCCCCACATTTGCATCTTTGTGTATAGTATTATCAGGTTGTTGAATATTATCCACCTAAGGCTACGGTAGTGACTTCTACATAATGTCTGATCTTGACACAGTATACGCTAAACAATCAATCACTATCTGTATGCTTGTATGAGAATTGAGAAGATTGAAGAAGAGGAGATAGGATTGAGAGAATTGTAATGAATACTAATGTTGTAAGAATAAAATAAGTACCAATCCTCTTTATATAAGGTTCAACATGACTTAGTTAAGGTAGGAAACAAAATAAGGTAATAAACTGAAAATTACAATACGTGGAACTAAAGTAACCCTAATTAACTTAATTCAGTTCGTGCCTTCACCAAGCTCTTAATGATTAAATCTAGATTTTCCAGTTTGTCTTTCTACTACAGTGATATGGTCATATTGGAAGTTACTGTGCCCTCTTCCATTGAGAAGTACAGAGAAGAATAATCATACACTTCTGTTCATCTTTTGCAGCAAGCCAACGTCTTCCGTCTCCTTTGCCACTAAACACGTATCAGCCATCAGTACCACATCACTCCACTAGGGCAATTAACTCATTTACTGGACTGTCATTCTCAATTGGCTTAACCTCACTCCAAAAACAGATAGTTCTTGCATTATAATACACAATAATCATCTTACAACCAAGTTTCTTCTGTATAGATTTTACTAGAAAGGACTGGAAAATAGTAAAAGAATTCTGGAAATTCAGCTATACATGAATTTTTTATGTTCCTTATTATTGTTCTTTCTTCTCTTTATTATCACTTTCTTAGTTGTTCTTTTTTTGCAGTCACTAATTTCCTTATCTGTGCTTCAGTTGCTGCACTCTATAAATGCATATTTACAAGTGTAATGTATTTGTTTTTCATGCTAAGTATGACTTAGAGGGCAAAAATGGTGGTACACTATGCACATCACCAACTGCTGAATTCTACTACATTGACTTTGTCCAGTATCAAGCTAAGAACTATACCAAACTAATTATAACTGTTCAAATAGCTGCTTTGTAGCTCTCATAATTCATTTATTGGACAAGAAATTTCCAGGTATTAACAGGTCTTTTTTTTATTTTTTTCTACAAAAAGTTGAAAGTTGACTTAGAAATAGTAACTTAAAAATGTTTGAAGTGATTTCTTTCAAGTAACAGGTAATAGTTGCATATGCAAATGTATTCACAATTCCTGTCATTTTATATCTAAAATGCATGTATCTTCCCTTTGTTACTACCCGTTACTTCATTTCCTTCATATTTGTTTATCTTGTATTGGGTGGGGAAATCTTAGGCTTGCTATTCCTTGGAGAGGACTTCATAAATTGTTCCTTTGGTAATTTTCTATTCATATAGGTTTATGCGCTCTTTGTTGAATGGTACCGAATATGTGAACTGCCTGGAGCAAATGATTCAGCCTGCGCTGGTTATGTCCTACACTTACAGCAGAGAGGCCTTCTCAAAGGAGATGATGCATCAGATCGCTTTTTTCTCCAGCTCATGGTCAAGTTCCTATTCTTATCATTATAACATGTATGGTAGGATGTCTTGAGTTTCATATTCAATGTGCTTCTTTTCAGGAAATTTCAGTGTCTCATTGCTTATCTTCTGAGGTGCTTAATTCTGGCCCTTCTCAGTCTCATCAAGGACAACCTCTGTCATTCTTTGCCATTGATATATATGCCAAATTAGTATTCTCAATTCTGAAGGTAGGCATCACATCCTAGGCCCATTTGGTTTCGGGTTTCTTCCTTTTCTTGTTATTTTTCAAAATTAATGCTGGTAATTTTCCTCCCACTCAGTTCTCGTTCTATTGGCTTTTCCTTCTGTTCCCGTTAGCTTGGCTTCCTGTACTATTCTCATTGTCTTGACTTCTCTTCCTGCTAATTTTCCAGTTTTCCTCCAAAGACGAGAGGTCTGGCAAACTCTCTCTTCTGCCTAAGGTGTGAATCCCACCTGAAAGTTTCAAAGTTACTGTGGCTTGTCTGGGGATTTTAATATACTTCATAATTGGATTCTTCAGGTTCTTGCCATCATTGTGAAGCTCATTCAGAAAGATTCTGACGAGATGAGGACATCCTTCAATCCCAGGCCGTATTTTAGGATATTCATTAACTGGATACTGGATTTGTGTTCCTTGGACCCCGTTTCTGATGGCGCTGATTTTCAGGTTTGCTGTGCTGCATTCATTTCAAAGCTTCTGACAATTTTGAATTAACTCCAGCTTTAAATTGTTATCTTCTAGGTTTTGACTGCTCTAGCAAATGTCTTTCATGCTCTTCAGCCTCTCAAATTTCCAGGATTCAGGTGAGCCGTTCATCGCCAGTATGTCAAGTTAAACTGTTATATTTTTTCACTGAGCAGGCTCTTAATGTGGTTAGTTAATAAGCTGATGTTCTTTTTTTTGATGGATGCTTCTTTAGTTTAAAGTTTAGTGTATTTTCAAGAGTGTAAAAATGTGATCTTTGTCAAGGTATGCAATGGTGTCACGGCACCAACTTGTACATTGATTGAAACCGGGTTGTTAATATCAAGAGCTAGCTGTAAAGTTCTAAGTTGTTTTGCAAGTTATGTACAAATTATTAAAAAAACAATGGTGACATTCATTTATATTTTTGATCTTCTGCAACCTATGCTTGGTGGTGATATGTTTTGGTAGGTTGTACTGACTTGGCAAGTTGCTTTCAGTTTTGCGTGGCTTGAGTTGATAAGTCATAGAAGTTTCATGCCAAAATTACTCACAGCAAATGCACAGAAGGGGTGGCCCTATTTTCAACGATTGTTGATTGACTTGTTTCAGTTCATGGAGCCATTTTTGAGGAATGCAGAACTTGCAGAATCAGTATGCCACTATATTACAAATAATACCTTTGTTTTCTTAATTTTTACGGGAAAATCACTACATGTTTGATATTTCATTTTTAATAATGTCTGCACTTAGGTCCAGTTTCTCTACAGAGGAATGGTCCGGGTGTTGTTGGTGCTACTCCACGATTTTCCAGAATTTCTTTGTGACTATCATTTCAGTTTCTGCGATGTTATTCCTCCAAGTTGTATACAGATGCGAAGTATAATCCTTAGTGCATTTCCTCGCACTATGAGGCTACCAGATCCTACTACTCCCAACTTAAAGGTATCTTCGCACTCTTATACTTATCATAATCTGCTTAGCCATCAATTCTGACACATTATATTTAGATTGATCTGCTGGCTGAGATAAGGCGAGCACCGCACATTCTTTCCGAGGTTGATGCAGCTCTAAAAGCGAAGCAGATAAAGGGTGATGTAGATGAGTACCTGAAGGTAAATTTGAAGGGCCATGCTACATGTACACAAAGTTTTACCAACTCTTTTACACAATTGACACATGGCGGCCCCCTATTGGGGGGGGGGATTTGTGTACGACTAGTTTTTTCCAAATTTGAATGAAAACACAAATTTGAATTATCGGAGAGAAAATGTAGTTGGTCGCAAAGCAGATTTTGTTCTAGTTTTACATGCGATATAATTTTAGTTTTATTCTGTTCTCAAAAGTCTTCTGTCAATTTATCCCATAGACAAGGCAACGAGGCTCCTTATTTTTGTCTGAGTTGAAGCAGAAGCTTCTGCTTTCTCCAAGCATTGCAGCTTGTACTGGGACTCGTTACAATGTTCCTCTCATCAATTCCCTTGTCCTTTATGTTGGGATGCAGGTATTTCCAAATTTCTTTCCACTGGTTCGTAATGTGCGTCATAAATTAGAAAATATGTGAAATGCAGGAAAATGTTTTTTTTTTTTTATTCATTGGGTACTGTCCTAGTCTTCTATTTAACCTGCATGATGTTTATTATTTGCAATATGTTTTTTTCTGAATCAACCCTTTGGGGAAATTATCTGTAGGCTATTCAACAGCTGCAGGCAAGACCACCCCAACATTCACAATCTATTGCCAGTATGACCGTGTTCTTGGTGAGTGCTGATCTGGACATTTTCCAGACTATGATAATGGAACTGGACACCGAGGGCCGTTACCTCTTTTTGAATGCAGTTGCTAACCAATTACGTTATCCGAACAACCACACACGATACTTCTCTTTCCTTCTCCTCTCTCTGTTTGCCGAAACTAACCAGGTTTGTATGACATCTCTTACTTTCAGTTAATTCAATGTTTAATTAATATTTGCTTCTTTTATTATCCTCCTGTTTTCCCCTGCATTATTTTGCGTGGGATGGGAAGCGGGTAGCTTCTATTTTTTCACTATTTAAATTGAAAAGCCTACTTACCAACCAAACTTGCGATCGCTCTATCTATAATGGCCGTAGAACTCGTTTGTCTCATACTCTGTCTCATGGATATATAGATATTTTCTAGCACGGTTCTTATAACGGAAAAATCAACTGAACCTAAAATTTAGTTATTATTTCTGATAACTACCAATTTGCATGCTCCGCGTCTGATGTGATTAATCTAATTTGAGCAGGAAATAGTTCAAGAGCAAATCACTAGAGTCCTATTGGAACGAATTATAGTCAATAAGCCTCATCCATGGGGTCTTTTGACTACTTTTACTGAGCTCATCAAGGTAAGTTTGTGTTCATTAATTAATCATTATTAGAAAGTCCTGTAATGCACAGATTCCTTTGTTTGACAAGATTTAATTTTTTATTGTCGTCTTCAAAACAGAATCCCAGGTACAACTTCTGGAGTCGATCTTTTACAAGGTGTACACCGGAGATCGAGAAACTCTTTGAATCGGTCTCAAGGTCGTGTGGTGATCCAAAATCTGTGAATGAGAATGTGGTATCCGGTGTAGTACCAGATAATATGCACTGAGCCTTAGTTGTTCGATATCATATGATACTTCAATGTGAAAACAATGTTAAATGTAAACAATTAGACCTTGTATATTTCTTAACGATGCATTTTGATGATTCTGGAGATGCTTAATACTTTTCCTTTCTAAACTTTAACGTCTTCTCAACTCCGTAGTATTACTCTATTTTCTGATATTTCAATACATTCTTTGTTTATAAAAAAATTGCCACAGTTGAAGATATGGACACTTACAAATTTTAAACCAATCAGGCTATTACAATGGTGGAAAGTGAAAAAAGTCGAAGGATTTTGACTTCAACAGGAGATACCAGCCCTTGTTTGAAATCCAGGTTCCAGACAGAATCTTCAAGCAACAAAATTCTTGATGCCCCCTTCTCTACGTGCAGTCCATTGTTAAATTTCTCAAATCCACAAGCAACAGTAAGAGTTCATATGATCTTTTAATCTAACAAAACAATACAACTACTTAAAAACTAGAGCTGTAACATTGAGGTGCAATCCCTCGTAGAAATCATTACATACAAAGGAAATAATATTATATGCCTTTGTCTTCATAATACTAGTTCAGCCAATGATTTCCATTTGAACATTACCATCACATCTTTGTAGCAATCTATACATCAAATCAGGCAATTTTCGCACAACTGACACAAGCAGAAGAATAACACGGTAATTATGTATATTTCGATTGCAAACCTGAAAATATTGAAATTCGTACATCTATTATGAAACCTTATGATACGGATTGCCAGCAAATTCAGTTATCAGAACACTATTGACCTACTAGCTCCCAGACAATTTTAAGCATTGTCACCATATAAACAGGGAAGCAAAACCTCCTAGTTGCCACTGAGATCCCATCGAAAATGCTATCTATCTATTTCTTTACAAATTTTAGCTAATGCAAAATGGTTTCACCATACACATCTTGCGGGTCCATTTAATTTTGGATATCAATTTGTTACCTTGCAAATCCCAACTGATGCAGCCAACAACTTCGAAGACTATATCGACCTGACAGGTTTGGATTAACTTAACCAAGTATAGACACAAGAGCATGTGTGCATCAATTGAAAAATAACATTAATATGTCGCAGTTGCTCATTAAGGTTCACAAGTAATTTGAATGGAAATAGTAACACCGGCCTACATTAGTACAAGTTTGTATTCAGGTCAAAATCATCCAAATCAACCTACTATGAACATTTGTACAAAGTATAAATGAAGTACCAATACTTACTTGGACAGGTCTTCAAACGGGCTTCATCTGTAGTCCAACATATCAGCATTATCTACAAGGCTTACCTTGGAGAACACTTGTTACGATTGTAAGAAAAGACCACTTTCATTTTTCTTGTACCGTATGGCAACTTCATTAACAATTGTGAGAACAGAATAATCAGTTAATGATCATGAACAGCAAAAATCTTTTGAGTTCAATCCATAGTTCAGTGTAAAGTAGTCCCAAATTTGTGACTCAGTACAAGGAATATCAGCACCAGATTTCTAGCCAAAATGAAATTTAAGCAGAAAAAAAGCATCTAGTAATTTGCTTCAAAATACTGAAAGAATTATATTTGTACTTCAGTTGCACACTTTCAATTTTGACGTGAATACATACAAGTAAAAGCATTGGCTGGGCTGATTTTAGTTTTACTTGGGTGAATTTCAATCATACATAACCTTAATCCTTTATTCAGTAACTACATATTGACCTCTTATCATTTTCAGAAATGTGTGGATAGAGATCCACAGATGCATGCCTGAACAAAAGAGGCATAATGGGATGGCAACCACCTAAAGGACTGTCAATCCGGGAAACCAATTAACTTTCTGCAGAAGCAAGAACTGAAGATGCTACATGCAAATCAAACTCAACCATAAATGTCTGGAAGAAAATTTGTTCTCGAATAGAATGAGTACTGTTAGGCACGGGCATAGGTTCGTTATATATAGAAGGAAAGGAATTAAGAGAAGTGTAGATTTTAAATTTTATTCCTAGAAACTCAACACAAGTACAACTTTTGCTACAAGAATAGTGCCTTAACTTTATAGATAACAGGAGAACCAGCTGAATTTAATGAAATACATTGAATGAGTCGACTCTATATTTGGGAAAAAAAAGGCTAACCACAATCATTTTCAGAGAAAATCTGATAACCTAGATTGATTAGCTCCCCTGTGAAGCTCAAAATTAAAAGGTATTCACTCACTCTTAATCAACATGAGGTCCAAAATACTGTCTTGAGGATGTTAGTTCATCATGCAGACACCCTTTACAGTTGACATTTGAAATGGCTTGGCACTTATTCAGCCTGCAGTTTCTCCATATATATTAGTGCCTAAAACTGTTACTTCCACAATGATCTACCACCTCTTTGTCCCACTCCTGTCCCCGCAAGCCCTGCTTCCATTAGAGACCTGGAATCCGGCCGCCATTTCAACTCTTTGAGAACAGAGAATAAAGTCGCTAATTCTGGTGTTATTTCACCGTCCTTTATATTGTTACATGCAACTACTCTAAGCCTATCAAGCTTTTTCCAAAAAAGAATTACTGATTCTAATCCTTCCGTCGTCAGTAATGAGCATCTTTCCAGTGAGAGATATCTTACACTCCTACAAAGTAAAATTAGCATCCATCAAAATTTCAATTCCAGAATTGGAAGGCTCATTTCCAGTAGCACGAACAATTGAATTAGCAACTATTTACTCAGCACAATAGACAAAAACCACAGTAATATTCTGTTCTTTCTTTTTTTTAACACAACAAATTCAGTTTCTCACTTTTCCACATAGAAACATGCTAGCACTGTTAACAACAATGCTTTACATTTATATATTTAAGTTTATATTGAAGCTTTAGAAGTTAATACAATTGTGATGCAACATTCAGCCATAGAGGAGTGGTATATAATTCTAAGAGCATGTTTGGGTGCACTTAAACACACACAAACGTGCTCTAAAAAATAACAACATCTATTTCTGAGCAATTTTAGCTAGGCAGTCACTAAAATAGTTCCCAGAACTGCAATTAAAATCAAAATAGCTTGTGATGTTAAATAACACGAGATTCATATGCAGACTTTTATATATGACGACAATTTCAACTGAAGGGGTCAAACACCTGTTGGACTGCAACAACGCTTCATAGGAATATCTTTAACTGTTTATACACCATTAAGCATTCATAGAATTTTACATCAGAAGGCAGTTGAATGCAGTTCAGTTTCTATAAAAGCGAGCATACAGAACAGTATTACCGAATTTACCGTTGTACCATACCTGCAAATACTCGCAGCATTAAATATACTGTTGTCCAATCCCCAACAATCCTCAAAAACTATCTCCCTAACAGTCTGACACACTAGAAACAACGCTCTTACACCCAGTTTTTCCCGCATCTGACATTGTTGCACATGCAACTCTTCCAGAGTAGGACAATAACCCAAATGCTCATCTGGCCCCGGATTTGAATCAATACTCTTGCAAGACTGAATCCTCAAAGTCTTCAGGTTCCCGCAGTATGACAAAGCCGATAACCATCCACCATCCATCCTATGGTCGCAAAGCACTAACTCCTCTAACATCTGGCAACAGTGACCTATTGCTTTAATCCCGTCATAACTCCCTTCGCATCCAACTAACTCGAGCCTCAATAACCGCCTACACCCCTGTGCCAAAATTGTCATCCCTATATCTGACACCACAGAATCATATATCCCATCAAGATGTGCAACCAATTTCAGCATCTGTAAATTCTGACACTTGAAAATTCCCTTTAAAGATGAATCTCCACAACAGAGCAATTCCATTTCCTGCAACAACTCGCATTCATCAGCTAAAATACTCAACCCCTCCTCACTCACATTCATCAAAACCACTTTTCTCAAATTTCCACACCCCTCCGCCAATATCCTCACCCCTCTATCAACTACATCTGAGCCCAAAACGTCCCCTTTCTTAACCAGAAACCCCTCATTTTCCCCAACCCCCGAATCCAAAAAAAGGGAACATGATTTGTTACTCAACAAAATCCCAGAATTCCGTTCTGATTTAATACAAGAGGGGACAATATTAACATCAATTAAATTCGGAAACCGAAAACTAAGCCTTCCGGATTCCAAAAACTCCCAGTCCAACAACTTGATAGAATTAATCAATTTTCCACTTAGCATACACCACCTCTTGCACACCAATGAATTCGAAGTATGCTGTTTCTTGTCAGAAATTTTCGAGAGGATTTTCAATAATAACTTATCGGAAAGCAAAGATGCGTAATCAGGTGCGGCGTTCCCATGTCTAATAGGGCGAGAATTAAACGGGTCGGACTCGGGTTCAGACTCGGAGGGAGGGGTAGTGGAGGAGGAGTTGGAAAGAGACTGGAGGCGCATTTTGAGGACTACATTCTTCAAGGCCTCATTTGAGGACAACCATGGGCCGGACCAGCTCGAACGCCGGTTCTTTTTTACAGCCGGCGTTTTCTTCTGGTCCAGGTTTGAATCCGGGTTTTTATCTGGTGGAGACGGCATATGTTTGAGCTAGGGTTAGGGTTTCAGAGTCTCCGATCTTCAGCCGCATCGCCGAATATTCTCTCTCTAGAAACTGATGGCAGCAAACATTTCTATTGACTGTTTCTCTCTCTAAAATGAATGCACGTACAGAAGATAACAAATTTGTGTGAGTTGAACGGAAGATGTGGATTTTTCACTGTTTTATTTTTTTCTCATAGATTTTTCAACAGTTCTATTTCGTTTTGGAAAATATTTCACCGCAACCCACCCATCTTACAGGACATTTTCATGTTAGTCACACTTTAATTTATTTCAAAATTTATCACTTAATTTGCATTTTTATTTCAATTTAATCACTTTTCCAAAGTCCATAACCATTACTAAAGAATGAAATTTGTGACATAGGACCATCTTCAACCCATTTTACTCTAATCCATTTTATTTGTTTATATTTAACTCATTACACCAAATTGACATTCTCAACAATTAATATACTTCAAATTTTAATACTACTAGAATTTCTAAGTTAAAATTTACATTTAATTAGCTAAGTATTACATTTATTAAAAAATTAGAAAATAGCATTCCACTTTTTCAAATTAAATTAAATCATTAGGTAAAAAATGAACAATGTTGCACCATGTTTATTGTTCATTATAAAAACTTGATGTCAATATTTGAAGCTGGATTAATGCCAAATTTTAAACCAAAATGGTGTTTTACATCAAATTGGTGTTCGGTTGGAGAAGACCTAATTAATTGAACGGGTTGATGTGCATATTATTTACTGCTATGAAAAATCCACCATTTTAAGACAAAATTAGGGAATTTGATGACACACACACACACACACACATATATATATATATAGGGCATCACAAACTTTGCATGTTTGGTTATAACTTCTTAGCTTCGTCAATTTTGGGTATATTTTACTCGTGATAAATATACTTCCACTTTAGCACCAATTAAGTAATTTTCGTCTAATTCTATAATTTGGTTAAACAAAATCGATAATATAGTAGCAAATAAATGTGAGCATCACTTCTTTCTCTATAGTTGTACATATTCCACGTCAACAGCTGGCGATTACATATATAATTACCATCATTTTTTTTATCTCGTCATTGAATTCCGTCAACAAAATTGGATGAAACAGTGTTGATTATAGTTAAATTAAAGTTTTATTACTCGGTTGAAATCAAAAGGTGTGTTTACCTGATTGAAAATATTTTAGAGTCTATTTATATGACAAAACAAGATTGAAGTATAATTAACCGATTGGCGCTAAAGTTACATTATAGTCGCCACAAATGGAATTTACCCTATGTTTCCTTGTAACAATAGTAAGCAGAATGATTAAATTGAAACAATTGTATTTGGATTAACTAATATGAAACAGACAAGTAAATTGAGTGACTATTAGTGAAATTTCTCCACTCATTTATTTAAATTTATTTTATTTTTTTTCTGAAAAGAAAAAGATAATATAGTGGAGAGATGGCAGATGAGATTCGTGGGGCGCACAATTTTTTGTCCTTATTCTGGGGAGCAATCCGGATTCTCTGCGGAAGCGTGCAGGTTTATTTGGAATGATTCACCAATTATATTTTACCAAGTCAAGTCAAATCATTCTTCTTGATGATGTGGCGTTGGATGATTGGTGCATTGTTAATCCTATTTTTCTTATATTTGTAAACAGAAATGAAATGATTATCAAATACTAACAATCAAATAAGACAGGCTTCCAAATTGCTAGAAACAAAAAGGCTATTCTATGCAAAAGTTGATCATCATCATCATCATGTAAATGTAGACTTTTTTAATTTGTAAAAATTAATTACACAAACAAAGAAAAATCGAATTTTGTATTAATTTTTTAAAAAAAAATTTGCATCGAAGAAAAAACTTGTAAATTAATTATCTCGTATTGTTAGCACCTGGGCCAGGGAACTTATCGAGTTTTGTTTGTTGCACCATAATTTTAATTATACGAAGTTTTTGCAATATTATTTTTTGTGATTGGATTTAAAATAATACATAACGTATAGAAAAAGTGTGGATGCATTTCATTGACCATTTTGTCCTTACATTATTTATTTTGTGGTCAACTACGCCATAATTAATCTTCATAACTTCTGCGTGTGTTAATTAATGCTTCATAACAGGTTGTAAAGGTTAGTTAATTTAACAATTATTTTTATTAATTAATTAATTAATTAATGCTCAAAACTTCTGCATGTGCTTATGTGGTCTCTCTCTCTCTCTCTCTCTCTCTCTCTCTCTTAAATGAAATGTAATGCATTTAATAATTTCGTGGCATGTCATGGAGCAACGATTCAATTATGTAGAGGGAGAGTAATTTTTTTAAAAAAAGAAAGGGGGTACTATTGGAATGTGTCATTGTAATTTGGATGAAATCGTCCATAAAATAATGAATAATATTATCTAACACTAGTGGTGATAAAACATCAGTTTAAATTATCATACTTGATATGTCAAATTATATATATCATTTGACTTTATATTTAAATAAATATGTCGATTAATGTAATTTAATTGCCACTTTGGGCGGGTGCTAAGCACTAACGAAAATAAATAGCATTACCTAAAAATAATTTTGATCCCTTGTACCAATTCGAGTATGTTTGAAATGAGTTTCCCATAGTGAGAAAGTAATTTCTTGAGGTCAAAAGTTCTTTTGTTTAAAATATTTGACGTTTCTTCGTTAAACAAGAAACGGTGGAGAAAGAATCATCTTTCGAAATCTCATCGTTGAAGGCGTAGATAGGGCTGAAAGTTGATAAAAAATTATGTAATTTCCTCCTACGAGGATAAAAAAAGCTCTCATTTTAAACGCATGGTGCTAAAAATATCGTTGTAAAATAAGTAGATTGAAATGTCGTAATTAAATTACTCCTTTTAAAACAAGAAGTTTCCTTTTAATTGCTGTAAAATAATTTCAAAGATTATATAATTTTGGTGTATTTTCATATATATCAAATAGCGAAATTATTATTTATCATATTGGCTAATTTTATTTGATAGTACATTCGAAACATGATGTGAAATGTGTGACCATCGTCCTCTCAAACCTTATCTTTGAAATTTTAAATTGCTGTCGGGATCAACTTTTTTTCCTCAAGGAAGATTACAAAATCCACCATTAACTTACTTATTACAAAACCTAATCCATTGTCTAGTGATACAAGGTTGTAGACTAAGATACCCACATGAATGACCCTGCATATGATGACTAATGCGATTATAAACCTTGGATAAGGCAAGTAAAATTTAATTAGAAAAGGAATTGAACAAGGAAACACAATATATTTTCTACAATTAGGTATGACTTTAAAACCACTATTATCCATAATTATCAGATCGGACCTGGTCCTCCACCCGGACAAATCATCGAGTCAATGGTTCAACCGGTGGATCAGTAATTCAACTGATGAATCATTGCTAAGCCGAATATTAGTTAAAAAATATTTTTAAGAACAAATAGACAATATTTTGCTAAACTTGAAAATATATGTCACATACATTTATTACAAATGCAATGTAATTGCCATAGTGGTCGAGTTACTCGTATTTCACACAAGCACATTTTTTATTTTCTCGTAATACAAATATGATATTAAATTTTGCTCTGAACCAATTCGGTAACAATCGATTTATCTTAAACCGAA
The DNA here is from genome assembly GCA_903798255.1 of Fraxinus quadrangulata. NCBI lineage: Eukaryota > Viridiplantae > Streptophyta > Magnoliopsida > Lamiales > Oleaceae > Fraxinus > Fraxinus quadrangulata. The sequence continues at coordinate 43,761 of CAIGRB010062621.1, forward strand.
TCAAGTTACCACTCAACGATTTCTCACTCAATTCAGAATAGAATGATTACCCACACGAACTACAAGTTTTCACAAAGAAAATCAACACGGAGAATAACCTCTTTTGTGTGAGAGATTGTCCATAGCCTTGTAGAGAGAGGGAAATCGGATTCAACGTAACCCTAACAATGAAAGAAGCAATTCTCCTATACTCAAGATCAATGACAGTAATGGATCTTGATAATCAACAACTATGATTTAATTCTTCAAAGAGACGCATTTTATAAGCCATGCCTCTAAAATTGCAACCTTGAGCCAACTGCTTGTATCACCTTTCACAATCTCCACCTTGATACAAACAATCACTTCTTGAAATCACCTGAGTGCACCTAATTATGTTACACTATTGAGCTTTAAGGTTTCGTGTACCTGCAATAATTAAAACAAATCATTACATATTCAATAAAAATAATTTAAAAATTAGATCGACTAACATGTATTAATATCAAGTAAGCTAAAGCATGCTTAAACTTGATGGTAAAACCTTTGTTCCATATCAGATGGGGTAAATTGGGAAGGTATTTTCATAAGCCTTACCAAACCTTTAGCAACAGTATCTCTCATGAAGTTTAACCTAACATCCACGTGTCGAGAAATTATTTAATTTGCCATGTGAGCCAACATATGTAATTAATTGTGTATACATGCTATCTTAAAGTTAAGCCCAAAATTAAAGTGATCTAATAATGCATTAAATAATTGAGTTTTTGACATCTAAATAAAGTGGGTCAAATTATATGTTTAGAGACCGAATATATTAGAGTTTGTATTTGACGATGGGCCGAATACATATGAAAATTATATATAGGGTTATGATCCCCAATTCATATGTAATTTTCTCATTCTTTGTGTCATCCAATCAATACAAGAATTAATAGAGAAAGTATATTGAAAATGAAGATCCAAAACCCACAATCAAGAATTATAATAAAAAAGAAAGATTATAGCAATTAAATTGAAGAACAAAAAATAAAAAATTCGAGATTCATTATTCGGGATAAAAATTAATGGATCAATAATTATTATTATTTTTTTTTTGGTGATTTGACATGGAGATTTTAACAATTCATAATAATTTATAAAGTTTTAAGTTTTATTAAAAAATCAACAACTGGTATCAGAACAAACTCCATATTAAACTATTGGAAATAAAGGAAGAATTTAAGAGTTAAAATTCATGCTTTGGATTCCTCAATTTTGGAATGTGACTTTTAGTCATAAGTTGTAAAAAATTTGGATTTTGGGAATTTTTTTACTAAATTCTGTAATTGAAAGAATCAAGGGATGCAAGCTTAAGAGGTTGATCTTTTACTCGAATTTTAATAAGAGAATAAATTTGGCAGTTTCGTCCACGTCAGTCTGTCTAATCCCTCATTTCCTTGTTTTTAAGCCCTCGGTGCATAGCTCAATGGTGCAAAGGATAAGAGCGAGGTATTCTCTGCTGAGCTGATAGCCGCAGTGTGAGTGTTCGATTCCTGCCTCTTACAAAGTTTGGAATTTGACTCTTTGTGGGCACCAGTATGACAGCTCTTGTACCCTGGCCTGCTGAGGCACATCCCGCGATTTACCTCCTCCACAATGCTCTAGGGGCGAGGCGGTGGGGTACCCTCAAGGTTGGGGTTTAATCTTTTTTTTTTTTTAATCCCTCATTTCCTTGTTTTGGCATTATTGAGTTTTTCCTTTTTTTTTTTT
>CAIGRB010062621.1:46023-72074 GCA_903798255.1 Fraxinus quadrangulata
TGAACATTAAATCGATCCAAAAATAAGTTTATTGTTTGACATAATTTATAGTCAATATTTGATTACTACACCAAAAGTACTACTTACAAGTTGGTATTTCTGTCCAAAAATAAATATCAATGATGTGCTCAGTCTCGTTGATGTGATTTACCATTATTTGAATTAAATAATTGTTTAATATGGATTCTAATGTGAACATATTTCTTTGATTTTTTTCTCTATTCAGTTAATTCTTCTACTTCTATAATATTTGCAAATATCAACTATATTGCCGTGCTAAATGGAACCAACTTTAAAGATTGGAAAGAAAATGTTCAGATCGTTCTCGACTGCATGAACTTAGACATTGCGTTAAGGATTGAACAACCCGCTACATTTACGGATAAAAGTTCCGTTGATGAAAAATGGACTTTGATAAGTGAGATCGTTCAAACCGTATGAGTTTTTATGATCATGAATCGTAGTATTCCAGAGTCATTCACGTTCGATAAGGTAACCACTGCCAATGAATTTCTTGATGAAATTGAAAAAGGTTTTACAAAAAGCTATAAGACCGAAACTAGTACACTTTTGACGAACTTAGTTTCACTAATATATAAAGGTAAATGAAATATTTGGGAGTGCATTATGGAGATGTCACATATTACTTCAAAATTGAAGACACTAAAATTTGAGCTATCTAATGATTTGCTCGAGCATTTGGTTTTGATTTCTCTTCCTGCACAATATAATCAACTTAAGGTTAGTTATAACTGTCAAAAAGAGAAGTGAACTCTAAATGAGCTTATTTCGTACTGTGTGCAAGAAAAAAAAAGCCTGAAGCAAGGATGGGCTGAAAGTGCTCACTTTGGCTAGTACCTCTAAGGTAAAGTTCAAGAAAAGAAAGAATAAGCCCCTATTTGGTGCACATTTTGAGTCTAATAATGCATTTTTTTGTTTGATGTGATGGAAAATACGTGGTTGAAAAAAAAATTATTAATGTGATGAAAAATATTATTTTATTGAAAAATGTGTAGTTGAAAATGAGTAAAAGAATGAGAATAAAAAAAATAATGTGGCTCAAACAAGGGCTAAAGAAGATACACCCGGTCCAGCTCAAAAGAAGCAACAAAAGCCTTAAAAGAATAAATCATTTGGTTGTTACCTTTATGGAATCTCGGGTCATTTGAAAAGAGATTGTATCAAATACCACGTTTGGTGTGAAAAAAAGATACGTTTCTCACTCTGGATTGTTATGAAGTTAATTTAGTTTCAGTATTTAGACATACTTGGCGGATTGATTCATGTGTCATTACTCATATAAGTGTATTTATGTAGGGTTGCCTGAATAGTCGAAAGCCAAATGATGCTAAAAGATTCATCTATGTGGACGACAAAAAATCAGTGGAAGTAGAGACTATAGGGATTTTTATATTATTAATAGTGAAGGAAACGTGCGTTACACGATAGAAATGATTTTGATTTGAAATTCATCTTGTTGACGATTTTGTTGATCTTATCATGCATGAAGGAATTAGTGGAGTAAACAAAATTATAATAAAGAAATTGTATTTCACCCAATTACTTTTTCAACGTTGAATTTCATTTTTATTATTTTGTATCATATGTATCCCATATATGCAATTCTGAATTTCTACTGGCAAGCAGTCGTTAATGGACTACTCTACAAAAAAAAAATTTAAAAATAATCAACTAAAAACATTAAGTTCCATTTTAACTTAGCAAATGAATTGAAACGTCCAAAATTCCTGAGTGCGAAGCAGCGAGCTTTTCGGAATGGGGTCATGGCCCAAAACGGACATTGTATGCAAAAGTTACATTATTTTCTTCAAAAGAATCCAAATACGCTCCAAATACACAATAACTATTTAGTTCCCATCATGCTTCATTTTCTTTATTACTAATGAATTGAAATATTATTTTTTTAAAAATGCGCGCAGCGTGTTTCCGCACAGGACGCGTGAGGCGTGTGCAAAGACACCGAGTTGTTAGCACGAAAAAAAAAGAAAAAAAACTGACGGTAAAAAAATAAAAATGACTAAAAATAAATAAAGACTCAGCGTGTCTCCGCACTATGGAATAAGAGATTTGGGTAAAATTTAAGTCAATTTGATTGATTTGAATTGGACTGGAAATTAGAAATGGAAAAATCATATTCTAAGTTTGGGCTAAATTAATTATTTAGCAAGTTTATTTCAAAAATAAAATAATTTGACTTATTTGAGATAAAAAAAATTAAGGTTCTTCGATTCATGGTCCAGAATCGAGAAATCGAGAACCAAATCGAATCCATCAGTTCTCGGATCAGATACTTATTTAGATATTTAATTTAAGAAGAACCACTCGATTCGATTCGATTCGGTTCAGTTCAGTTTGATTCAGATCCGGTTCGAAAGTTTTGTTCAATCCTAAATTTGGGATTCTCGTTTTTATTTAAGTTAAAATGGTTTTCTATAATGTAAAACATACTGATTTTGCATTCATTGCAGCAAACTTAGCAAGCACTTAATAGTATAAGGAGTTCGATTCAATGTTAACAATGATTTAACCCTTGTTTGGACTCCATTAAAATGAAATTTTAGGAAAAATGTGTTTTGGAATATTGATTTTTTTGGAGAATGCTTGGTTAAAAAATAAGAAATCTTTTTGAGTTTAAGTATAACATTATTTTATAAGAGAATGTATAGTTGAAAATGAGTTTTAAAAAAATATATTTTTAAAAAAAAATAGCCCAAACAAGGGCTTAGATATGTCCCTAATCATTTTCATTCCTAAAATCTTTTTAGCCTCACCTAAATCTTCCGTATCAAATTCTGAAAATAAATCTCATTTTATTTTCTTAATTAGTTTATTTAACAGTATTCAGTAGGAGTAAATTTTCATTGTAATCTACTCCCTCTATTTTTAAACAAAGCCTTTTACTACTAATCTTGCATTAAATCTTAATGGTTAAGTTGCAGTGTTTCCTCCTTAACTTTAAAAATCCACTTACTATCTATTGCAGACTTCCGTTTTTGAGATTGGGAACTAATTCCCAACTTCAATTTTGTTTTAAGTGGTCTCATTTCCTCTTCCATGGCTATCCTCCACTACCTTTTATACTTACTATTAATGGATTCTTGATCTATCTTGGCGTTGTGTTATGTGTGGCAAAAATGATACAGAATCAACAAAGAGAGAACAAAAAAGAAAATGTGTAGATTTACGTGATTCGCCAATAGACATACATCCACGAAAACGAAGTGGCTATAATTTTCACTTTGCAAAAATAATAGGGTTACAACATATATATTAACTTAGACCGTACAAAATATTGGGAAAAATCTAAAATACTCATGTTGTGTCGCGGGAGCGAAGCCCCCGCACCCCACCTATTATGCACCCGTGTCAATCAAATACTAAATTACAAACCCCAAAGGTTGATGCATCATTCCGTTTGGTGCACTCTGCTATGACATCAGTTTACTTTTTTCAGTATACATGTATTTCACTTTATGTGATTCACATATTACAAATACCTGGTATAATAGAAAAACATACCACGCTCATGCTCTCTCCTTGCGATAGTTTCTCACTCAATTCAGACTACAACACAATGATTATCCACAAGAAATTAGAAGTTTTCACATAGAAAATCAATACACATAGTAATCTTTTTGAGAGAGAAAGACGTGCTTAACTTAGCAGAGAGGGATAGGGTTCGACGTTACCCTAATAAATGAGAGCAGCAATTTTTTTTAATACTCGGGATCAACTGCTATTGTGAATCTTAATCCTCAATGGCCATGATTTAATTCTTCAAAGAGAAATGCGTCTTCTGTAAGTCGCGCCTCCAAAATGCAACTTCGAGCCACCTTCTTGCATCACCTTTCACGGTCCCAAGTCTATGACTCACTTTCATAAAGTCTTAACGTTAATAATCGTCGATCAATCATACAAAGTTAAATTCGTTTCGAGCAATTTGCCAAATGACAATCTTCCTTTTGCAGTCCAAAATTTGGGTTCCCCACGCCTAATCTGACTCTTTCATGTACATGTGCATACAAACTCTTCAATTATGCAATTCCCCATTTAGCTCTCTTTACAGTTTATACCTAGAATATTCCTCCGCAGTGTTCAGCTGAACGCTGCATTCAATATGTAAAGTGGTTATTAGAATTCAGTCAAGAATTAGGATATATATTACTCTTGAAGTATAATATTGTTCGATTTATGGCTATTGCAATTTTTCAAACTAATCAATGATTAAGTGCATATTTAATACGTAGTACCTTTAATAATAAGGTCATTATTAGCGCGATAAGTCATTGCCTTTGAATGAAGCTACCGACTGAGATTTTCGTAAACACAAAATGGTCAAGTAAATAACCTATAGTACAAGTAATAAAATTCGGTCGGATTTTCTCGCAATAAACTAACTCAACGTCATGCATTCAGTCCTAGTGATAATTAAAAAAATATTGCTTTAATTATTATTAGGCTAAGTTCATATTTAACCTCATTCTCTCCACAAAAATCACTATTCAAAAGCCCCTTTTTGGTATGGATTAAAATCTAGGTTTTAATCTAAATCTAAATCAACAATTAATTTTAATCATGTATTCTATCAGTCCCACAACTTTTCAATCACACATTTCATCAAGTTTGATCAAAATATACTAAAAATTTAATTTTAATCCCCATCAATCATGGGCAAAATATATTTTCCAACTCGAGTATTCATTTAGAATTAATGTACTTGTATAATGATAGTTAACAAGGTTTGTTGACAATAGTTGATGTGGTAAAATCTGGAAAGTTGATTTAAAAAAATAGTTTTTGATTTTTTAAAAAAAATGAATGAATGAATGTTATAGTGTCAAATCATGATTGCCAATAAATATTATCAACCATCATTGTGCATGATTGATTCATTTAAGCTCGATTGCACGATGAAACGAGTGCAATGAAAAGTACTCTTAAGTTGATACTATACACTCAACACCCGTACGCATTCGGTAACGGTATCTAATTCTAATGATTGAAATTACTATATGAGGTATTTTTCGATGTATTTAAAGTAGATCCGCCCACAAAATCTCTTTCAAAAGATACCCAAAATTTCTCTCTCAATAAGAGATACCGCCTCTCTATTCATGGAGACCACATATGTACATTCATGCATTGCATCTCTCTCAATTTTAGTTTGTTCTTATCTCTACGAATCACAGTTTGTCCTTTAATTTTCAATAGTCCACATCCACATATATATTGTACAAAAAAAAAAAGATTTTCTCTTGTTTTTTTATTTTCATTACATCCTTAACTATTTTCTCCCAGAAAATATGGAAGTCCTAGCTGTGTAAATTATGTTTCTTTGAAGATGAATCAGTGTGTACCAAGCTCGGAGCGTGATGAGAATCCCACCACTCCTAGGCTCGCTCTTCCTGCTCCTTCAAACTCCAATTCCTCGACCACTCGCGTCCCTTCGTAATATCTCTCTCTCTCTCTCTCTCTCTCTCTCTCTTTGAAATACTACATATGATAAAGATCAATTGTGGTTTTTATGTTCTTGTTACACTGCAGGTTGGACTATGAAGTAGCAGAGTTAACGTGGGAAAATGGGCAGCTAGCCATGCATGGTTTGGGCCCTCCGAGGGTGCCTAATAAAACTACTACCAATTACTCCCCCACAAAGTACGCTTGGGATAAGCCACGGGCCGGCGGAACCCTTGAGTCAATAGTCAACCAAGCCACCCGCTTCCCGGAAAGTAAGTCAACCATGGACGGTGGTGGAATCAGTGGTTGCGAGCTGGTGAAATGGATTGATAACCACCGCTCTCTGGTTAATCATGCCGTCGGTGCTTCAGTCGCCGATTTCCTAGTGCCATGCACTATTAATATCGGCAGAAATGACAATCAAGAAACTACAGCTACACAAGTGATGGAATCCGTGCCGGGAATTGGCACGTGCGTTGTGGGATGCTCCACCGGTGTGGAATCCTGCAGCGGCGCCGGCGCGACCACTTTAAGCGGCTCGAGGATGGTACATGGGAGAATGAATAATTCACACAAATGGCCGAGACCTGAGCAAAGCATGAGTGGGAGCGCCCCGAGTGAGAGAGAGAGTCGTCAAGTGACACTTGACACTAGCGATAAAGAACTGGGTGCACGGTTCACCTCCACAGCTTCTTTGGGTTCGCCGGAAAACACCAGTTCCGCCAAAGATTGTACCAAAACTGCAGAGGACCATGACTCGGTTTGTCACAGCATATCAAGGGTAAGTTCGTCTGTACTTGTCAGTTATCCATCAGTTATAATTTCTTCAAAAAAACAAATTTGTACTCTCTTGTCATATCATTTACCAGGTGATTATTGTTACATTATATGCCTTTACAATGTGTAATTTTTCCAGTTTTGATTATTTATCTGTTAATTTATAGACTGAGGCAGGTGATGAGGAGGGGAAGAAGAAAGGACGTGGAAAATCCTCAATTTCGACCAAAAGGAGCCGCGCAGCTGCAATTCACAACCAGTCTGAACGTGTAGGAATTTTTCGTAATTTTCTTTGCATAATAAATGTTATATCTGTTGGAAGATCTAATGCGGTAACATTCTTGACAACGAGTCTTCTTATGCTATTCTGTGTGCATATCTATGTGTGTGCGCGAGCGCTAAAATAATTGTAAGGAAAATTCTACGTGTACACAATATTTTACCTAATGTGTGTCATAATTGACAAATGACGGCCCCCTATTTTTACGACCAATAATGATTTTTTGAAATAACAATTTAAGAAAATTTGAAGATATATACTTGCTTATTTTATGATATAATTTTGCCATAGATTACAGTTTCAGCTTTCTTAATCCGCATATTTTAATATTCATGATGACTTATTATGGTGTTCATAAATAACAGAAATTTCGCCCCTAGATTTTTAAAACACATTTTAATCACAACATTCTCTCAATAAAATAATTTTGCTCGTGGACTCGTAACTTTTCCTTATTTTTAACCATATTTTTAATAAAGAAAACTTTTCATAAAATTTATTCTAGATAATATACATCAAATAAGTTCATACTGATGAATCTATTGATGTTTCAGAAAAGAAGAGACAAAATTAATCAAAGGATGAAGACTCTGCAGAAGTTGGTCCCCAATTCCAGCAAGGTATAAATATTTTACTTCATATGTATTAATTAAGCAATTTTCACTTTATGATATTCCCTCATTTTACTGCAACATAATGATGTATATTATAACCTGCCAAATTAAGTTCATGCTTCGTCTCGATTTCTTAAAACTCATTTTCTTCAAATTCATTTTTAACTATACAATTCATGAGATCCACAACTTTTATCAACTTTTCAACTGCACGTTACATTAACTTTTATTAAAATCTACTAAAAATTTGATTTTAATATAAACCAAACAAGGGTTAAATAAATTGAAGGCTTTAATTATTCAAAGTATAGACTGCTTCTGCTGTTGCACACAATGTTGTGAAAAGGTGTCGAATACATTTTGATGCATTCACATGGTAATTTTAATAAAGATCCCAGTCCACATAAATCTTGCTATACAGACAAGACAACTAGACAAAAAGTTGTTGGTTATGAAGACAATCATACGTTACCACGTAAATCTGGTCCAGGTGGGGAAACACCTTATGCTTGGTGATCCCTTGAATGGATAAATTGTTTCAATGACATCATCATAAATGAATTGAGTCGAGCACGTTTAGTACATTTTATTGAATAGGACTCGATGAATATTGTACAAACATCTCATAGTACTAAACATTATCAAGGCGGATAAAGCCTCGATGCTCGATGAAGTAATAGAATACCTGAAACAACTGCAAGCTCAAGTTCAGATGATGAGTAGAATGAACATGTCACCTATGATGTTGCCTTTGGCAATGCAACAACAGCTTCAAATGCCTATGATGTCTCCCATAGGAATGGCCGGAATGGGAATGGCTCAAATGGGAATGGGATTCATGGACATCAACACAATTGGCCGTGCCGGAATGCCTCCAGTTCTACCTCCTCCGGCAGCCTTCATGCCTGTGCCATCATGGGATAATCCCGGGGATCGTTTGCCACCAACTTCAGTAATGCCAGTAGACCCCTTATCGACATTCCTAGCATGCCAATCACAGGTAATAAATTTTGTCACGTGTTTCTCTCTTGTAATTACAATTTCCCATCATATCGAGTTAAACAAGTTCTGATTGATCTGAAATTGCAGCCAATGACCATTGATGCTTATAGCAAGATGGCAACTTTGTATCAACAGCTCCAACAACAAAATGGTCCTGTTTCAAAAAATTAATCATGAAGGGTATGTTTGGTATATATAGTATTGGAGAATATGAGTTCAATATTGTTACTATTCGTTACTGTTGAGTCCAACGTACAGAAATTGCCAAAAACATGGAGAAATGTGTGCCTCCAGCATGTTCTTTTTTCTCCAAGTAATTAATGCGAGAGCAAACCTAGAAGGGAGTTTTTAATTAAATTGAAATTATTTTAATCTGTATAAGATATGATTGTAAAAGGAGTGCAAATAATGTATTAATTTTATTTCTAAAGTGTTAGAAATATTGGAAACAACTTTTTGGATAAATACCTATACATTTTAGATTTCAAGATTTTCTAGTGTGTTATAATTGATTTTTAATATTTATATCATCTTGCATTGCATAATTAATTCGAAACTTTACTTGAAAGCCATATTTTTAACTGAATGTTTTCGAGATGCCACTAATAACAAACAAATATCAAGTACTTTTCCTTGTTTGGGCCATATTTCAACGAAAACTTGATGAGTTATTTCATGTACACGTCTTGTTTTTACTATTATATCGGGAGTTAATCCATGATCTCTACCGAGTAGGACAATTTATTCAATTAAATATTTGACATATAAAATTTTCAAAAAAGAATAGCAACGAGGGATTTCAAAAACTTTTTTTTGTTAAATTATTTTATCTAAAAGTTTAAATTGTTAGATCATATCACGTGCATACCATTTGATTATTGTTTTCGACGCCCTCCTTTATATTTAGGAGTGATTCATTTTTTTCATCAAAGTTTAAATGGATAACATGAAAACTTGAATTTAGGATTTTTGCTTGCTCTAATTTGATCGTAAACAGATTAATGTTAAAAGTTGAAATTCTTAAAAAGGCCCACACGTATATCATGTCTTGTTTTTAACACTATACACTATTTATGAAGTTTTAACTATTAATTAACAAGCTAGAGAGGGAGAAACTAATTACTTGTATTTGTATCCATAAAATAATTGCCTAAGCTCGCCTTAATTAATTTTGTACATAAATATTAATAGTAAAAAGGAACTTTTAACAATCATGTACCAAATTAAGGTAGGTACAAGGCATATATATCTTGTTCTATTAATCTATTGAGACACATAACATGCAATGTTTTCTAAAGGATAAACATACAAATGAATGAATGATTGAACATTAGTGTGCCGACATAGGCCCGTTTAGAATGATTTTTGAAAAGAGACTCAAAAGTTATTTTTAAACTCGTTTGATTAGTTTTATAAAAATATTTCTTCTAGTCAGAAGAATTTTTAGAGGAAGCTGACTTAACGTGGCTTCTTCTAAAAATCTTTCGAAAGGGAAAGCTATTTTAGAAATTAGATTTAAAACACTAATAAGGTACATCAATTCGATTGCATGAGGGTCGAGTTTTTGAAGATTTACCTTACACTAACTCTCACACACACACTCACACATGGATGTAAATGTTGAATTTTTGTGTCCTAATGAAGAAGAAAAGAAAAGAATGGGAAGAATTGAATGCATCAATGATGGGACTTGTGACTTTCGCCTTTATGCAGTGAGACCATTATGAATTGGCATATTAATAAAGGATTGAGATTACGATTTTGATGTTTCAACACACATTATGCAACGGTATAGAAGATGACTGAGTATAAATGATTGGAAAATGGAGGAAACGCTTGGTCACTGGGATAACCACAAACTTTTTGTTCAAAATCTTAGATCTATCAACGCATCGTGCAGTCTTGTCAATTGGTCACATATTAGACACCACCGAATAGAATTGATTGATAATTTTTTTTTTTTTTTAATTCAGTCCAATTATGCTCGAATTTATTTTTCCAAAAAATAAAATTTATTGGTATAACAAGTAATTTTAAAAAGCATAAACAGAAATATCACTATCTCTACAATACCCTAAAAGACGTCTCATATCAATCCTATTTATCAATAAATGATAGTCTATGGTTATTCCAAACAAAGGTCTAATTACTCCGCCTTGTGTCCTCCACTGCCAAACGATGTGAAAACCTTTTTATATCGTTAAGTCACTTCCTCTTTTTCATATTTCAATATTTTCTATTCAGTTCGTTGATTCAATAGTTGTTTTTCGGTTATATTGTTCGAAGAGATTATTCAGCCAAAACTTAATTTGTCGAGACAAATCTTTTGATCTTGAAGTTAAAACAAAAGTTGGTTAATCATAAGCTTTTAAGAAAATAAGTAATAAATGCGTAACTTCTTCAAGCTTTGTCGAAGGCCAACTTTTGTACTAGGATTGGAAGAGAAACACCTTCTAAACAAAAGGTTCTATTGGACTAACTTTTCTATTTATCATTCCATTTGCATCTAAACTAAATCAAGGACAAGGGTCCATTACGTTTTAATTAAGGGATTACAAAAAACAAAAAGGGCTTTAAGAGACTTAGAGCGGAAGGCCCACTTAGACATGTCCATAAATTTGGATAAAATGACCAATATTGCCGATGTTAAAATGTCCAAATACTTAAACCTGGTCCAATAACACTAGGCCCATATAATTGAACATTGATATATATATATATATATATAGTAATGTTATCTAAAATCAGTCTAAGTGGTCACATTTGAAATGTTCGATTAAATGAATCATATGATATTGCATTTAAGTAAATATCATTTAGTGTGGTGCAATTGCCATCTAAATTGATGATTGATACCAATGATGCTGAATATCATTATTCTACTTACAAACACGACATATTTCGTAACGTTATAGCATCATTTAAGCTAATGAGGATTGCATTAAAAAAATTGTCATATATATATATACACACACACACGTCCATTCATTAGAGATTAATGTCAAATAGAATGAAAAACTTTATATTTACAAATATTATTATACAACTCCAGTAGTGCTAAGACTAATCCATGTGAATCAAATAAAAAACAGACAATGTCTAAAGTCATCTAAACGAAATGATTCGGTCAAATTAATATTTTCTTTCCACATTTAAATATGATTTTATTTTTGTTTTAAAAATAAATAAAAAGAAACTTGAATAACAATCCATAGAATTTATTGGAGACCAATTTTGAGTATGATCATCTATTTATTAGGCATCAATTGGACGTGAAATTTTGTATTTGCTTACCACGTAGACTACTATCCATAGAATGCATTGTAGATGCTTGTTGGTTGCGAGAAAAAAAGTGCCACTTCAACAAAATAGACATTGCTAAAAAAATATCTTCTCTAATGCAAACTACGTGAGACTTTATCTGACGTGACAAGAAAAAGTAGAGATTATGTAGAGGACACGTAGATGCTAACTTTAACGCTTTTCTCTTCCATTTGTTATTTTCTCTCCCCTATTTATTATTTTTTCTTACTCCTATTAAATATTTTATTGAATAAATTTGAGTTATATACTCAATTCATTGAAGATGAAAATCGAACTTGGCCATTTTTCATTAGACATTAAACTCACATGGACTGAAAACTTTATATTTGTCCATCACATCAATTGCAATCTACATATTGCAAAAGATAAGTCCAAGTATTCTAATAATCAAGATTTTAATTTTATTCCTTTAAGAACAAGTAAAATATAGGAAGAAGGTAAGAATTAAACTAGTTGTACATCTATTTTGTACGTACATACAACAAAATTGGAAAGACAATTCAATTGGTTATCAGATTAAGCTCTTGCTCGATTCCATTTTTCTTCAAATTCATTTTTAATCATACATTCTTTCAGTGAAATTATTCTGAATATAATTAATGTAAATCTATTTTTTAACCACACATTCTCCTAAAAATTCGTTTTTCACAAAATTCATTTTCATAAAAAAAATTTCCAAACAAGGGCTAAAATTTATGAGCTCTTCTACTTCTTGATTCAAATGAAAGGTGATATGAATATTTCATTCCAAGGCAAACTCTCAAATTTAAAGAATGAGTGATTACACTATTTTTATTTTTTATTTTTTTTGTCCATAATTCATTTGTTCAAATTTCTGCCTCCGCTTACCAGCCACACACCGCAGGCTATATGCGACAGACCGGAGGAGCGTGGGAGCCTCTGACATTAAGGTAATTGTACTCATGATATTGTACAAAATTTGTACTTGATTTGATCTCGAATTAATCATCGCCTTCCAATTAGATTAGATTTTCTTCAACTTTATTGTAAAATTTAAATAATGTTATTTTGGGTCCTGCAAGGCTGGCCAAGCCTGCTGGCTGGCTTCCGTGTTGGGCCAGGAAGTCATTTCTCCTGTGCAACACGGAATTAAACTATTTGAAATGTAAACTTCGTCTGCTACACAAATATAATAGCTGACGTAATTTTTCACGTCTCACATGATTATTTATTATTGAACTACTTAAAATACAATCAAAATTTTCATCAAATCACGTCATGCCAACATATATTCTATTATTCTCTCTTATCATACATTTTTTGGCGCACAAACATTATTCAAACTTCGTTAGAAGTATAATGTCACGTCTAAAAAAATATAAGCATGCCCATAGGCCATATTATGCCCCTGTTTGACTTTTTTTTCACATATTTATTTTCAATCACACATTTTCATAATAAAAAAAATTTGCACGTAAATTCAAAAAATTATCCTACTTTTTAATCATATTTTTTTTTTCAAAAAATACTATTCAAAACTCCATTTTCTCTTTAAAATGACGGTCAAACAAGGGCTATATGTCTATACTCGACTTCATATTTGATATACACATATAACTTATTTAGGAGTGTTAAATGGTTGAAGTCGAGTTGCTCGACTCAGTCCACCAAGTGAGTCGGCTCGCTTCAGGGAAGTTGGTAATTCTTTTTCTTGTTTGTTGAAAATTGTATTTTCACTTCTCGAAATATAATAAAGATATAAATTTGTAAGAAAATTATAAAGTCGTAAAAACGCGAGCAGCTCGCATGAATTTTTTTGCTACTCAGCTCGCAAGTGGAGCCCATCTAACCGGTGAGAAGCTCGTCGGCTTTCCACCCTAAGCTTGTTCTATGTGATCCAGCAATTATTTTAAGCAGAAATGTAGCTGGTGTGTCTAGACCTCACCTTTACAATTGTAATTTGATATTCTCATCCCTTCGCACCAACCTTCCAAATGGCCTTTCTTACTAATTACTATATTCCTTAAACAATGAAACTCTCTCTTACTTTGTACCAATTCTATTCCCTCTTATATAAATCCTCCTAAACCTCTAATTTTGTTCCATACAAAACAGCCAATTCCCATTTCAAGAGATGGCCTTAACTTCAACTGTCATATCTCCACGAAAACTTAGACGTGATGTCTACTCATATTCATACCAACAAGATTCAAACATCCCTTTAGTCGTTTCTGTTCTTGCTTCTGTTATAGACAGAACATTGTCTAGGAATGAAAGAATAGCTAAAAACTGTAGATTTCCGTTGTCATCAAAATCTGCTAAAACCCGGGTTTTCGACTGCAACGAGACACCAGATATGACAATTCAATCCTACCTAGAAAGGATTTTCAGATACACTAGAGCTGGACCATCTGTTTATGTTGTTGCATATGTTTATATTGATAGGTTTTGCCAGTTATATCCTGAGTTTCGAATTGGTGTTAGGAATGTGCATAGTTTGCTCATCACGACAGTAATGTTGGCATCCAAATATGTAGAAGACATGTAAGTTACTTTCTTCTCAACTGAGTTTTTGTTAGCAAAATTTGACTTACTTCTAAGCAAGAAAAAGTAAACAAGTAGGCGTAACCATTGAGTATTACCAAACGAGCTCAATGGAGTAAATTTCTGCGACGTAGCAACAATTAATCGATATGGGCACTTAGAAAATCCCCGTCTAACAAATGTTTTATCTTGTTTTGTGCAGGAATCACAGAAATTCTTATTTCGCTCGAGTAGGGGGATTAACAACAAAGGAAATGAACAAGTTAGAGGTTGAATTTTTGTTCTCGATGAAATTCAAGTTGCATGTGAACGTAAGTGTCTTCGAGAGTTACTGCCGCCATTTGGAGAGGGAAGTGAGTATTGGAGGAGGTTACCATATTGAGAGGACTTTAAGGTGTGCAGAAGATATCAAAATAAAGCAAAGTGAAGAAACAAGATTTGATCAGATTGCCCATCCTTTGCTGTAAATTAGTATAGATTAATGCAACATTGTACAAAAATTGTATTAAAGATTTTTTGGGTTTTGACTTTTGGTTTTTCTTGTACAAATTTATTTAGGCTATAGCTTTATGCTTGAATGTCACGTCTTTGTTTTTCTTATGCTAGGAATATTAACTACTAATACAAAGCAATTATTAGCTGTTGTTACATTTATTATTGAAAGGTACTGGGTAATTCATATTTGCGTTGAAGAAATTCCAATTACATGTAGAATCGGTTACCAACAAAGATTGAAGGAGAATCATCGACTTCGAATTCCACACTAAATCTTGAGACTTGGGGAAAGGGCTATAATGTAATATTTGTCGAGAACTTAAGTGCTATTTCAAAAGGTTAATTCATTAAGTAGAGTAGTCCAATCTCTTATAAGTCTATCATCTACATTATATAGTCCATGTGAACCTTTGTTTGCACTTTTTTAGCAATCTATTTGTTTCTCTTCCTCGAATCAAATGATTACATGCTCTAACAAATCATAACTCTTCCATTGCATCAGGGTCATCGTCTTACATGAACACGATCATCTAATTAAGAGCCAACCATGAATTTTCCTACCTAATACATCCAACTTAGGTCCCAATACCTTCGTTCAACTTCAACTAGGGATATGTGCTATGCGTCCCCTTGCTAAGTTTGAGGTCTAGCTCGAATACCTCTTATAGAAAATTGAGGTTCCACCTCTAAAATATTAAACTATTACGTGAAGTAGTTAAATCCATTATAATTTATCATCTATTCTATTGGATTTTATACGCAATAATAGAAAAGTGAAAGAGAGAAATCAACACAAAGATTTAACGTAGTTCGATAATGTGTCTACGTCCATAAAGAGTGAAGTGAAGATATTTTATTCAATATTAATAATAGGATTATATCATCAATATATATACTAACACTAGTCTTAGCTTTAACTCATACAAGATTTTTGTGCCCGTACAAGAAAAATACTCATAAACTGTACAACGAGGGTGTTGCCCCTACAATCCCAACCTTTTAAACGTCCCTGCCAAACAAACAGTAAATTAAAACTCGAGCGGCCGATGTCGGAGTGGAGTGGACAGCATCAACCTATTCTTCCATTAAACTCGTGTTTCACCATATATGAGCCACATACACAATATATCCTTTATTTAACTAAGGTGGAACTTTGTTCGCATATTTCAAACGGAAATGTATAACATATGAATTAGAAAAATAACTATTTTATTATAATATATGTTTCAAGGTAAGAAAATCCGTGCTAATGATGGGCCTATGGTTTTTCAAATAAAGAAAATTTATATGATGAACAATGATTGTGAGGGGAAAAAAAGTAGGGCTTTAGATGGAAAATAATATACAATATTAAAGAAACAAGGAATCAACTTGGTAGCGCCTCATCAACATCAATCTAATCATTCATTATAAGAATAATTAAACACGGTACATTATCATTAATTATTTGATGCCATCCCTCACTCTCATAACTTTGCTTAAGTACACATAATTAAATAATCTAATCCTTAATTAGATTATTCATATAACAACTCAGCATGTCACGCTCGAACAAGTTCATTCTTAGAAAAATATATAACTAAAATTAATTTATTCAACTTTTATCTTCTTTTCTGAGGAAAAAAAAATAAAATTGTGATTTTCTTGATTTTATTCTCTATTGAAGAATGAAAGAAGGGGAACACACTGGCGGCATCATGTTTCTTATGCTTTATTTTAATTATTATTCAATTAAATAAAAACTACTTTTATTGTTCTAATAATGTAATAAATGGGAAACTCACCAAACTTTCCAATTTATTTAATTTTAAAAAAAAAATTTGTCGAAAATAATTGAGAATATTTTAGTACATCAATGATGGATTGACGGTACATGTAATTCTTTATCCTATAAAATACATTCATAACTTAGCTTTAATTCAGAGACTGGCGAATTGGAACATCATCGAATCAAGAATTATTTTTCGAGGTTGTGAAAACGCCTTATTAATTAAACATCCACGTCGTTTAAAAGTTTAAATTTTGTATAGATAAAAAGTAAATGAAAAATCAGTCACAATCATGTAAATTTTAAGAATCCTGGAAAACATTGTGACTGAAATGCATTTTAGAATAATTAACCACAATTGTTTACCTAATTTAATGGATTGTGACTTTTATCATACTTTCTCTCTTCAATTCAAATCCCTACAATATCTATCCAAAATACATTGGTATGGATATCGTGAATTTTGATAAAATTCCAACTTTTCTGCATTCATTGCTCTTCAATTGATGTGACTTCACAAAAAATCCGATTTTATTTCATATTCACAATTTATTTTTCTTGCCACACAACGATATCATTGTGACTCCGATTTGCCTTGTGAATATAAGGGGGTAAACTTCGCAAGTCTTTATGTATTTTTGTGACCGTGGCGCCGGTTTTAGTATCTGTAATGAGCGAAAGTGCATGGAATAGGGATTGTTACTTCTTTTCTGTGACTTCCGTTAACGAGATAACGGATTGTGACTTCATATGACATTATGGTCCGTGAATTAACCGGGGCGAAAATTGAATATTGTTATTTGCTTCACAACTTAAATTGCGATTTTTATAATTTCTGTGAAATTGTCGACTAGTTACAAATTAATCACAAAAGTCACAGCTTGTATTAATATAATTTCACGTAGAACGTAAATTGTCAGCTAATTTTGTCTTCTTTTTTTCTCTAGAAATGGAAGATGTGTGCGTGTTCGTGTGTTATGGTGGTAAATGGGATGAAATGAGGAACTGTGCTGATTTTGCAGTGACCAGAATGATAATCCCGATTACATGCACTTATAGAATGTAGAATGACTTTGCAAAAGAAAGAAAATGAATAGGAAGAGAAGACAGAAGAAAATACGAAAAAAAAGCGGAAAATAAATAAAAGGCAGATTATAACATTATTGAATGATGACCATAGGCCATAAGCACTTAGTACACATTTGTTCTTATTTATAATAAAATAAGAATACCAACTCTCCACTATTTTATGACTAATGACTATCCAAAAAATAGATAACAAATATTAAATAACAATTTAACAACTTACATTTATCCTTTAATTTGAATTTAACAATCTTATCGCTCCAAAATTCTGTGATCTCCTTATCACTTGTTTGATCCTCATCATTTTTGTTGTCAATTGTGTGACATTTCTAACAAAGACTAGATACGATAGTGAGAATAGAATAAATTGACAGCTCGCTAATAGGGATATACTGAATTGCAATTCCTCCACTGATGAATTTGTGGAATCAATCTAATCCACCATTCTCTCCTACTTTAGCGGCTTAGCATTTGGATAAGTAGGCGATCGTCGGCAGCCCACAAACTCTATTGTGGGGTGATGTAATCTAAGTCCTACGAATAGACAACATGATTTTTTTTTTATTTTTTATAATCAACCCAAGTTAACTAGTTAGAGTATTTTAAATAAAGGAACAATACACATATGAGGTGTTTGAAAGATACAATTTTGAAATTAAGAAGTTTGTTTTAAACTTTCAAAAATCAGGTCGTTATTAAATTTTATTAATTAAAAATATAAATTTTGAAATTTATAGGTTACAACTTATTTCACAATCACAAATTATTAAATTAATAGGTAACGTATTGTTTTTTTGTCATAAATCACAAATTCATAGGAGTCTACTTATTTTACGGTCACAAATTATCAAATTAACTGATTACGACTTAACAAATTGTTCACAATTACCCAAATAATTGGTCACAAACACTCTTTATCTCCACTCGACTCAACCTAAATTCGCTGTCAGCTCCAATCGAACACCCCACTACCTCACGATCACCGCTAGCACCACCACCATCATTTGTGAACACCGCCATAACCATCACCACCTCACCACCGTCGCCAGCATTACCATCTCGCAAGCACCATCGTCACCTTACTATCATAGCCAGCACTAGCACACCATTTGCAAACCACCAACAATTATCAACAAAAATCACCCCAAAACTTCAGCTAAGCAATTGACCGGAGGAGGAAGAAACAACCCCAAAACCATTGCGCTCATCGTTGCATGGCGACGACCTGATTTTTGAATAAAAAACTTTTAAATCTGAGAATTGAAAAGTTGAAACCTATGTGTGGACATAATTTCCACTTTAAATAAAGTGGAAATGTTACCACATGCCTCAAATTTATTAAATGTTCATTTTATACGTTTCCAAACTTTTTTATCCAAATATATTGCAATATATGTTGTATAAATGAAAAAGGAAAAATATCATCAATCCTATATTTAATATATTAAAAGTTAAAATCATTTCACCAAACACGCCTCATAACTCATCCCCATTTCACGCCCAATAATTCCCAATCTCCCCTCTTTACTATTAAATCATTGAACCAAGAATTTCGTAATCAAAACCAAAAAAAACTTCAATATACTCCAAGAACCATGTAAATCGTATCTCAACCTGTAATTCCACTATATTGTCCGTCTAAAAAATATTCGTTTATGTTATACACACACTGATTCTTCGTCGTACAAACATGGCTCCCAACAAGAAGATGCAGATGGGTGAACCCTTATATGTAGAATTTTTAAGAAGAATTTGCAAGTCTCTAAAATGTAGGAAATGTAGGGATTTTGATGGGGCAAAAAAATTGTTTAATCAAATGTTTGAAAGAGTGGGTTAAACTTGACAATTTTTACTTTCTCGATCATAATTAGCTGTCCTAGGGTGTGTTCATTACCTGTAAAGGCTCTTGAATTGTTAGAAAAAAAATGTCATCTTTTGGGTGTGAGCTTGATGAGGTGACTTACTTGGTGATGATTGATGCATATGGGAAGGCAAGAAATGCGGATATGGGTATGAGTTTGTGTGATCGTGCAAGGATTGAGAAATGACGTGTTTAACGTTGTGACCTTCTCATCGTTTGTTAAGATTTATGAGGTATCTAGAATTTTTTATGGGTGTTTGAATGTGTATGAAGAAATAAAGGCAATGCAAGTTAAGCTTAATCGACTATGTCTAATAGTTTACTCGAGCAAAGAGACATTGGAATGTAAAAAATATCATTTTGGCCTATTAGTAAAAATATCATCAAAGAAGTTGGCCAAACAAGTAGTAATTTACATCACTCTGTATAACAGTTGGCGCTTATTCTTGTTAAATAGTTTTATCATAGCATAAGTCATGGTTTATACATTATTCGAACTTATTTTCATTTCAGATGGTTGGGAAATTCTAATGACGTGGATGTACATCAAACCTAATGTTATTTTGTAATTCTTTTAAACCAATATCATCATCTTTGTTCCAATTTTGTCAAATATTTTAGTTTGTATTTCCTTTNATGCTTACAACCCTTATAGGTAAGGGAGCAGCTAGACTTTCAAGTATCAAGTAATAGATCCCCCCCCTAAGGCAGCCCTAAGCAGGCTAAGAAAGGAAGAAACTCTATAAACAGATCCGTGTGTCGAAGACCGGACGTGCTAACAAGGATATCAACTGCCAATACTTCCCCCCGAGAACCCCTCACACTCTGCGGGTCAAGTCCTTTCGTTTAGAACGAGATCTATCGGGCTTCAGTAGCGACACCTTCAATTAAAGAACTAAAGACCTTATTCTTTCGATGTCGATCACGGAGAGTAAAGAAGTTGGTCCAGTATTAGTAAAAGCAAGCTATCGCACTGGGTAGCTAC
The DNA here is from genome assembly GCA_903798255.1 of Fraxinus quadrangulata. Lineage (NCBI taxonomy): Eukaryota > Viridiplantae > Streptophyta > Magnoliopsida > Lamiales > Oleaceae > Fraxinus > Fraxinus quadrangulata. The sequence continues at coordinate 66,199 of CAIGRB010062621.1, forward strand.
TCCTTTCAGGGTAGCCCACAACCTCTGATATGGTATATTGCCGGTCTCCTGCTAAGGTGCATTCTATACATTCAAAGTCGCCCCTTGTTTGCTCTTGGACTAAGCGGCAATCCTTACTGTGGATTTCAAAATACCTTGTCATTTTTATCTTTTATGCCAGGGGATAAGTACACTAGGGCAGGAATGCTCTTTTATCATGTATGGGGATTACTTGGTCGATTACCAGATTGCACTAGTCTCATAGCCATAGCCATGGCTGCTTTCTCCACAGGACCTAGAAGAGTCGGAAAGTTGATTGGCAACAAGTCAGCACGAAGTTTGCAATCTCATTTCCAAGCAAAAACTTTAAAAATAAATAAATAAATAAAATCTGAGAAATTGCAGTTTTAGTCAATTACGATAACCGGGTAGAATAAAACCACCACGTAATACAAAAGGGTTGAGATCAAAAGTGGTAGGCACCAAGAGTTCTACAAAAATGATTTGGCAAAAAAATATTAAAACAGGAACTATTTAAAGGTGACACGATAATATTAATAAAGTCAAATTTACAATCTTCATCAACTCATTTATCCTAACCTAACATATTTTTGGGAGCCCGCTCTCGATTTTCCCAATTCTGAATTTCAAAATCCGTCCACTGTTATACATTACTCATATTCTATATCCATTTCAAATTCTTCTTCATACTGCTCGTCGGCCAAGTAGAGTTGTAGCAAATACAATTACTCACAAAGAGATACATATACATACAATGATATATATAAAAGTTGATAGGAAGCAACGTCGCGTGGATAGGAAATAAATCACTGAAGCAAGTGGAAGATTCACGTGGAAAGACTATTTTACGAGTTACATGATATTTCACAAAATGAATTATTATTGATTCATGGATACTAACTTTTACCTTGATTTCGATAAATAAAATTTGCTTGAGGTAGATTCAATACAGAAATCAAATGCACCAGATAAGGTTGAATTTTCTTCGACGAGTAATGAATATTGGAATTAAATTCTCAATTGGAGACGAACATTGCCCAAAATTCCCTTTCTGATATTCGTGTAGAATCGAAAATCGTGTATAATTTGAATTTGCATTTCTGTTTATGTTGTAATTAATGTACAGCGTAAACATTGCCATTTCAATTTTCAGTTACAAATCAAAAATGAGAAAGTTTCAGAATCAGTAATTTGGGTGTTATTTTTGGGGTTATACAGTATATTTGGTATATAAATGAATATTTTGGTATAATATGTAATCTTTTATATATCACATATTTTGCATCTATAGTATTTTTGCCCTGGTGAATTTCTCTCTCATATACGAAAAGTATGGAATCTTGGCTGAGAGCCCTCACAGTCTAGGCACAAGGACGCAATTATCAGGGGTTGGGTAGTAAGGATCGGAGAAGGACAATCACTCATTCTTAAAATCAGCGTTCTTAAGACCAAAGAGTCGGGTGGAAAGGAGGGAAAGCTCCCAGTTCTCCTGTCGCTGGATAAATAAGTAAACAATTGAATTGAGGCACTCGGTCAGAGACCTCGCTCCTCTCATTGCTTGGGAGCTTACGATTTCATATAAAATTATTGACTCTAAAAATATAGTAATATTCCCTTAAATAAAACATGGCCCAGCTCGTTTTGAAATGGGCATGGACTGATCTAATGTATCCAAGAAAAACTCAACAGCCCAGTAAACATATATTAATTGGGCTTACAAAAGTTGTATGGTTGCTTGAAGTTACGCAAATTTAGATAAAATGTATTCGAGCTAAATGTATTTTTATTTCAATGTCAATCATATAACTATACTTCAATTTTATTCCATCACATAATAATATTTTTATTTTATTGAAATTATGGTAACTTTGTCTAATTATGTAATTTAGAATGACAAAAATCGATGATGTGCTCGATTAAATAAAAAGATTAACTCAAGTTCCTCAAAAAGAACGTCTTTGTTTTGGCCAATACGATGTTGTAGTACATGTATGTGTTGTAAAATTGATAGAATACGCGGCATTTATAGGTGTTATTTCCAAGTTATATGTAACATACAATAGAGAAAATCAATAAGTAGAATTTGAACTTAAACAATTTTATAATATTAATTAAATTAAATTAAATCTCGACTCGTCACACAGCCCATTTAATTAGTTGCCTACTCAAGTAACTATAAAGTATTATAACTTTACCTTTTGGTTGCATTTGGTATATGACTTAGATTATATAAGAAATTTAATATAAAATTACAATAAATAATATTAGGTAGATAGTAATACGGTGGATTAAGGTGAATAATATTATTTGATTTAACCTATGCTTACGTATTGTAACTGAGTATTGAAACAACTTTCCCTTTGCATGGTTTTCAAATGACATTAGCTTTATATAATAACTTATTTTTACAAATACGAAAAGATGAATTAAATTGAAAACTGAAATGCAAACCAAACGCAGTCTAAATCTTTGATGAAATCTGCCAACAGTTCACTCAAATCACTGATGAATCGTCATTATCCCAAATCAAAACAACTAAAATGCCGGCTAAGCAAAACGATTGAATCCTCAAACAACACTCTTCTCTCTCATTTATAAACTAAGCCTCCGTCTGATAAATTTATTAATATTTAAACTTCATTGTTCATCAACTTTCCTATCACAGTCCACTAACTCAACCCAGTCAAACTGGCAATTTAAATTCCCAAAACCACCCTCATTTCATAGAGATCCGATAGTCAGCGGGGGCATTTACGTCATTCTATAATCCCATTAACGATAAATCCTTAACCTAGCCGGCTTCATATCTTGTTTGACGCCACTTTTCCAGTAGTGTTTGTTTTATATCTCATCCACTTTCTCTAACAAACCAACAACTTAGGATTTTGATTACATCTTAAAGTTAAAACTCTGTGTGTCTGTCTCGGAGGAAAAATCATGGATGTTTTTGATCGAACTTTGAAGCCAAAGAAGCCTAACTCTCGACAAGTAAAATCAAGATTTCTATCACCAAACTCTATATCGTCACCTGAAATTGGATTCCAATCCCCAAACAACACTCTTTCTCCACTAAGGCAAAATGCCCGATCATCTACTGATTCGAGAAAGCACAAAAGCCTTGAAAAGTCGGGCTTTTTACGAGGGCTTTGGCCGTCTTCAACATTGTCGCCACCTTCAAAATCTAAACTCGATACACTGGCGGACCACATCGGAAATGACAGAATAAAAGACCTTAAAGAAAGGAAAAACAATGAGAAATCTGATGACTCGACGTTTCTTAATAGGCAAAGAAGTTGCACCGAGTTTAGCAGGTTTGAAAATAATCAGAAGAAGATTGCTGAAGAAAATCATAAACCGGGTTTCGGAGGATCCATGCGTTACACTGGGAGGTTGAAATTTACTGGAAGATCAAAAAATTCTTCATCATCCAAGAATTCAACTTCAGTTGACGATCAAAATGATTATATAGCTCCTGGAAGATTTTCAGTTGATGAAACTTCACTGACAAGAAAGACTTTTTCCGATACACAAGACTCGGATTCAGAATACAGTGATATATGTTCAGGCACAAGCCTTGACGTTGGACAAAATTTCCCAGCGTCTTACATGGGTTCAACGGTGAGTTCAAGAAAGCATGGAATTGCAGTGGCATCAAAGTACATGAATGATTCATTTTCAAGATCTAGAAGATGGAGTGCTGATTCTGGTATTCAGAAGCCAAATTCATCATCAGATAATTCTCCGAAAAGATTAACATCAAAGAATTCAATGAAGAAGAACAGTTCAAAGTGGGAATTGTCACCAGGGCATCCGAGCTCGCCAGTGATGCTGGGTGATAATAAAGGGAATATTACAGGGATATGGAATTCAAAGCCTCCATCAAGTCCTTCAAGGGCTAAAGGAGTTGGGAGTCTCCTCAGTATGGGGATAGAATTGTTAAAGGGTAAGAAATCTTCTCCAAATACATCATCGCCCCTCGGACCGGGCTCCTCGGATAGTGTTCATCAATTGAGGTTGCTGCACAACAGGTTGATGCAATGGAGGTATTCTAATGCTAGAGCTGAGACCGTTAATGGGAACATCATCAAAAAAGTCGAGGTATATTTATGTATAGTACTTGACAAGTGATGCTATCTAGCACCCCATGGTATTGCAATCTCTCATATTCATACCATATTGAGCGTTATCAGTTAATTCCACCTAGCTAGACTAGCATGGTAGATAGCATTATTCATGCTTGACTTGTTCCATTTTTCACGTATTCTCTCTACAGAATTAGTCAATTTGTTTAACTAATCAAAATCTCATGTGATATTTTCGATGAACGTATAAATATTTGCAATATTCAACACTTGCCAAGTGGACTTGATGTAAGTTGTATTTTTCTTTAATGAAAATGAAATGCTTGATAAATTGATTTGTTTAAAGTTGTCAACCTTAACTGATAAATATTTCTTGCGTAATTTTTGCAGAGCAACTTGTTATATGCATGGGATGGTCTCATTAAACTACAGCACTCCGTGCTTCAAAAGAAACTACAGTTACAAAAGGAAAAGCTAGAGATGAAATTATATTACATTCTTCAGTCTCAAGTTAGTATCAACTTAACATTTTATGACCATTACTTTCACGTACAAAAGTACAAATTACCATTGTTATGTGTGTATTATGACCACACAGATAAGGGTTCTAGAAACTTGGGGCAACATGGAAAGAGACCATATATCAGCAGTGTCTACGACCAAACATTATTTGCATTCTGTCGTTTGTAGGATGCCCCTTGTTGAAGGTGCCAAGGTAAGCTAGTGTGTATATCCCAGAATAATATTATGGTTCTTGTACTGTATGAATTTTAACATGATGCAAATGTTTCAGGTGGAACCACGGTCAGCTTCCATTGCTATTGGCCATGCATCAGATGTTTCAGCATTTATCAACTCGATGTTAACAAAGTCTGCGCCTACGGTAAATATAGCTAAGCGTTAATTTAACTGTTTTACATTTATCATTGATTCTGTTGGGGTGCAACAAGATCGCTCGATTTGATCACTCAAATGATGGTGATTGAATTTCATAAAAGGTGTAGCTTGTCCTCATTGGACACCAATTTATTTACGATGAGATGATTGAAATTCGATCCTAATAAGATGTATCAGAACTAGTTCTAATCACAAGAGCATCATGTTGAGGGAGTGATTGTTGGAGTGCAACAAAATCGCTCTTATGCTTATGGATTTGGTTACTCAAATGATGGTGATCGAATGTCATAAAATGTTTAGCTTGCCCTCATTGAACACCAATTAATTTTCATATAGTTGAAACTCATTGTTCAATCCTTTTCCACATCCACATATGGTAGAGAAAAGTAGGGGTGGGGCAATCAAGAAAATTAATTTTCCTCAATGTCAGTTGGAAATTAATTAATTTCTTCATCGAAAAGTAGTCCAAATTTTTCAGAAGTGATTTGTGAAAAGTGAATTTTTTTTTTTTTTTTTAAAAGAAAACGAGGTTAAAAAGTAGAAAAACAACTTTTATGAAGAATGTGATTGAAAAAGAAAGAGTATGGAGAAAAGTGATTTTTTTAAAAACCAGTTTGAAACGATGACTAAGTTTGAAAGTATGTTTGTAGGTTGAGACGACGTCAGGGATACTCGTAGAATTAGCAAGAGTAGTGACACAAGAGAGACTGCTATTACAAGAATGCTTGGAGCTTTTAAAAACCATTTCTACTCTGCAGGTTAGAACAAATTTATTAATATTATCCATCGAAACTATTACTCAATATAGAATATAAATTTATAGATTTTTGTTCGACAATTTTTTGGTTATGGGCAGATAAAAGAAAGGACTTTGAAGTGTAGCATCATGCAAATAAA